>PVIR01001839.1:59010-113582 GCA_004026965.1 Petromus typicus | reverse complement strand
ACAATCCTCCTGCCTCTGCCTCCCGAGTGCTGGGATTACAGGCATGAGCCACCACGCCCGGCACTGTGGTATGTGGTACTGGTTGCTGCTGGGTGTGGGTCTCCACACCCAGTATTGTTATGTGGTTACCGGGGAATCGAACCCAGGCCCTTGCGCCTGCAAGACAGGCGCTGGAACCACTGAGCTAACTCCCCGGCCCCCTCTAATAACTTTTCTATACATCCCTTCAAAGTATGTTATCATCTGCTGAAGATATCTCCTTTGCTATAAAATAATTCCTCTTTCATTTTTCCCATAGCTCCTGTGCATACTTGCTACTTATTAATTTTGTTTTGTGACCTTTTTTCTTGGAGAATATTTGGAATACACACAGTATTTAAGTGATGTTTACAGTATGATGAACCCCATGTGTCTTATTCCCATCTATCAGTTACTATTGTGAAGTTCTTAATTTTTACTTCCCCCTGCCTTTCACATTTCATACATTATTATAGTTAATTCTGTGAAGTGAAATTTATTTACCTTAAGATCACATATCTTAATTGAACAGTGTTTATCATTAAATGCACAAATGAAACTTAGTTCCTTTTTTTTTTTTTTTTTGGAGACAGGATCTCACTTTGTAGTTCAGGCTGGCCCCTAGCTCAGCCTCATACTCACATCACAGCAATCCTCCTGCCTCTGCCTCCCGAGTGCTGGAGTTACAGGCGTGAGCCACCACGCCCGGTACTGTGGTACGTGGTGGTGATTGCTGCTAGGCCTGAATCTCCATACCCAGTATTGTATGTAGTTACCAGGGTATCGAATCGGGTCCTTGCGCTTGCAAGACAGGCGCTGGAACCACTGAGCTGACTCGCCGGCCCTCCAGCCCTTTTTTCTGTAGGCAGTGTTGCAGTCTTCTGCCTCATCATTGAATCAGTTCCTTTTTTTCAAGGAAGCTCGTCAGTGATTTTGTTTGTTTGTTTTGTTATTTCTGCTAGGGTTAGCTTGTGACCTTACAAAAACTGACTGACACACGTGCATATTGTGGGAAGTAGTCATGGATGGGCATGATAATTAAAATAACAGATGGGCTATGGACAGACTAAATAAGTGTTAAGTTCTAACTTAAAGTCTGCCACCAGATGTAGTTGTACAGTTAAAGTACATCAACTCATTTGCCACTATAAAGCGTACCAGTAGGTGCAGCGTAATTGTTACTTGCCATTCTCATATATGTTTTCAAATACTTGATTTTTGGGGTCTTTATATGCTGTAAACACTCTCTTAGTGTTAATCTATATTGTAGCCACTGCCTGTCAGGTGGCTTTACGGCCTCCCCTGCACCTCAGATGATCAGGCATTAGATTCTTACAAGAGCATGGTACCGAGATCTCTTGAAAATGCCATTCCCAGTAGGGTTCACTTCTATAAGAATTTAATGTCCTGCTGATCTGACAGGAGGTGGAGCTCAGGCAGTAATGTGAGTGATAGTAAATGGCTGTTGAGAAGAAGTTGAAGAAGTTTGCCTTGCTGGCATGCCAGTCATCTCCTTCTATGTGGCCTGATTCCCAACAGACCATGACCTGTACAGGTCTTTCGTCAGAGGGTGGGAATACAGCTTATGGCATAGTAAGGGGAAAAAAAGAGTAACACTTACAAGTTTTTAAGGACAAGAGATTTAGTTTCTTTTAACTTGTCACAATGATAATGTGTTAAATTTTCACAGTTTAAGAAATGAATGAAACAGCTTGAAATTTTTAAAATTCAACTTTGAAGTTATGAAATGCGTATCACACTGTAATTTTGCACATAAACATTGTTTTGGTTTATAATTTTAGACTTGAATACATTAAGGAAATTACCAAATCTATACCATATTCACTTGGGTTTTTGTCTTTTTTTCTTCTCATGTGTATATAAATAATTTGTTAAATATTGATTATTACTTTAATACATAGAAGATATCAAATTGTTATCGAGTTTGCAAAATCTATGGTTATAGATTTGCTCATAGTATTTATTATCTTTAATATATATGGTATCCTAAAGATGTATGCTCTTTCACTTTTGATGTTAATTTGTATCCTTTTACTTTTTTTCTTATGCTGGTTAGAGACTTTACTAATACTGCTTATACTTTTTAAGGATTGCCTTTGCTGCCATTAACTGTCTGCTTTTTATTTGTAATTTTATTGACTAATGCTTCTTTTTGTAGTTTCTAATGGAAACTCAGATTATAGGTTTTGAACTTTGCCAATATGTGCATACAGTGCAGTATACTTTCCTTTAAAAAATACTTCTGCTATATTACTCAACATTTTAGTGAATCTTTTTCATTTAGTTCAAAATACTCTGTTTAGCTTAAGATTTCTTCTTTGACTTATGTTTTATTTAGAGGTGTGTTGTTTAGTCTCTAAGTATTTTGAGATTTCCAGCACATATTTCTTCTGCTGATTTCTAGTTTATTTCTCTGTGAACTAAAAGCAAGAACTGCATATCTTATCTTTTAAATTAGTTATCATTTTTTTATGGCCCAGAATGTGGCCACTTTTGGTGAGTGTTCCATATCAGTTTGAAAGAAAGTATATACTGCTGTTGCTGAATTAAGTCACCAGTAGATGATAGTTATACCTAAATTATTGAAGGTGCTATTGAGCTCAACTATGTCTTTACCAGTTTTTTTTTGCCTGCTGAAGTTTTTTATTATTATTTATTTGTTTAATTTATTTATTTTTGAGACAGGGTTTGTTTTTGTAGTTCAGGCTGGCCCTGAGCTCAGCCTTGAGCTCATTCCTGCCTCTCCCTCCCGAGTGCTGGGATTACAGGTGTGAGCCACCACACCGGGCACACCACCGATATGTGGCACTGATTGCTGGTGGGCGTGAGTCTCCACACCTGGCATTGTTGTATGTGGTTACTGAGGATTGAACCTGGGCTTGCAAGACAGGCACCAGAACCACTGAACTAAATCCTTGCCTTGAAGTTTTTTATTTTGATGGAAAGATGTTGAAATCTCTGACTACAATACAGGATTCATTTGTTTTTCTTACAAGTTTTATTAGTTCTTGCATTATATCTTTTAACAGTCAGTTTTTAGCAGCACCCATGATAAATGCGTTACTTTATTGTCATTGCTGAGATGAAATATCCAACACCCAGAGTTAAAGAGGAAGGTCTTTATTTAGCTCATAGTTTAGAAATTTCAGTCCATTATTGGCCAGCTCCCCTTACACCTTGTATAAACATCTCAAAGTGGATTAGAGATCATGATATGAGAATTAAAACTGTAAAATTCTTTGAAGAAAATTGAGATGAAACTCCAAATGGCCTAAATTTGACAATGTATTCTCGCTTTTGTAGTTCAGGCTGGCCCTGAGCTCAGCCTCAAACTCACATCACAGCAATCCTCCTGCCTCTGCCTCCTGAGGGCTGGAAGTACAGGTGTGAGCCACCACGCCCAGCATGTGGTATGTGGTTCTGATTGCTGGTGGGTATGAGTCTCCACACTCAGCATTGTTTTATGTGGTTAGTGGGGATGAACCCCAGCCCTTGCAATTACAAGGGAGGCACGGGAACCACCGAGCTAAAACTTAGCCCTGATAATGTATTCTTAACTATGATACCAGTAGTGCAGAATCTCTGAAATAAATAAAATTTAATCAAAATTAAATGTATGTGCATGTGTGTTTTAACATAGACCCTCAAGAGAGTTGTTAAAGATATAGAATGGAAGATAAATTTATACATCATATGAAGACACTGTGTTTCACTGTATAAAAATAGTTTCCATACAAAGATAATGCAGATGGGTAGTTGGGACAAGATAGGGGAAGAGAAAAATTATGGCTTGCCATTTTTGGGGCACTAGCTTTTCCCCCCCTTTTTTAATGATGAATATATTTTAGAATTGAGATTGTAGTTATATAATATTACAGATATATCAAATATATCAGAAGTGTTACTGATCATGTACTTAAAATATGTGAATTTGTTTGTTAGATTTTTTTGGGACAGGGTCTCACTATGTAGTTCATGCTGGCCTTGAGCTTATTATAGAGCCCAGACTGGCTTTAAACAGTGATTTTCCTTCTTTAGCGTTTTAGGTGCTAGGACTATTGGCATGTACCATCATCCCTGGCAGAAATGATTAATTTTATGGCATTTGATTTTAACTTCAGTTACAAATGAGAAAATATAAATTGGAGGATTTCTTAACAAATGAAAACAAGAATTAGGAAGTCAGTTTAATTTGTTTTGTGTCACATATTAAGCTACTTGACATATTTTCAGAATATTGTAATGTAAAATCAAGTGCTGAAATGTTTTGGTATAATTTTTCAGCTATAAAATATTTGCATTTTCCTCTATATGTTTGACATTCACATTGTAATTAGTGAGAGGAACACTTGGAATACTGTGATATTCACAAGAATTGATTCTCACTTTTTGATATGCAGATATTTGTCTTTTGCAACTGTTATTCAGGCTCATTATCTTTTGGGGGATGTAGTAGTTATTCTGTCATCCATTTAACTTTGAGTAAATCAATTAAAATCTCAACATAAATTTATTAATTTTTAAAGTTTTAAAAATTTTTTGCAGGTTCACTTTTTATTTTGGAATTTTATTTCACTGTTATTTAGAAACTATAGAACCTAGGGGCCGGGGATATAGCTCAATGGTTCTGGCACCTGTCTTGCAAGTGCAAGGATCCGGGTTAGATCCCCTGGTAACCACCTACAATACTGGGTGTGGAGACTCACACCCACCAGCAGTCAGAACCACATACCACAGTGCTGGGTGTGGTGGCTCACGCCTGCAATCCCAGCACTTGGGAGGCAGAGGCAGGAGGATTGCTGTGATGTGAGTTGGAGGCTGAGCTCAGGGCCAGCCTGAACCACAAAGCAAGACCCTGTCTCAAAAAAAACAAAAAAAAAACAAAAAAACTATAGAACTAGTAAGGTGTTTTTGTTTTTTTGTGGGTTTTTTTTTTTGCCATTTTAAGATTTTTATTCTGTAAAATTACCATAATGTGTATTCATTTATCCCTATAAAAAGCAATAAATGACCTCTTTGTAAGCAAAATAAAACATAATAGTGCCGAGAATTAATTTGTTACTGTTAAGTAAATACTGTAAAATATCATAAAGCCTACATTCAATTTTCATTTATCGGAACTTGTAATTATAGGAATGATTTAAGATATGGTTTAATTTATATATGTATATATAGTGTTAAACATCTTACACAGTGTGCAAAGGTATTAAGGTATTTTAATTCATGGTGGTAGCCATGAGATCTAAAAATCTCCTTGGTATACACCTCTATTGATTGAATAAAGAATTTCCTAGACTGAGGTACAGAAAAGTTTACATTATTCTTAATTCTGCATCCTGACACGTTGTGGATAATGTTTCAGGGAGATGTCAGAGTTGCACCAAACAACAGGGTATCCTCATCTGTATGCTAGGGCTTCCTCACCACCCCCCAGAGGTCAAGTGTTAAAAAGAGAAGAGTTCTCCCTCCACCTTCATGGATTGAACACAACCATTATTAAACACTAAACTTTGTAAGTTTAGGATTAAATAATTCATGCTAAAATGGGTTAATAAGTATTCAAAACTTATGAATCGTAATTATTTTCTATATTTCACTCTTATCTTTCTCTGGAAATGATTTCCATCTTATATCTATCTGGTGGACACATTGTGATACTGAACTGCTGTAAGTCTCTTAACTCAGCCACCTGTGATCTCATACTGGCAGCTTCAGACTGAGCGCTTATACTATGAAAAAAATAAGATTAAATCATTCATAATCAAATGGATATACCTTGAGGACATCCTCATAAGTGAAATAAATAGGTGAGAGTTGTGTAAATATCATATCTTTTCTCTAGTATGAGAAAATGAAGTTATAAATGAGTTCTAGTATGTATAGTTGATATTGTGAAATAGAAAATATTTAAAAGGAACAAGGGTAAAGGGGTAAATAATGAGGGGAAAAAGAATGTGACAGTAGTAAAAAAGGAAAGAAAGTTTATGAATATAGGGGTGGGAGGTTGCAGAGTGGGGGGAAAGGGGAAAAATGAGAATCTAGTCATGTCATTCTGGTACAGACTCAATGTTGAATGCGATGATGATGTGTATTCATAATGTACCAATAAAGATTTAATTTTATTTTTAAAAAAGGATATAATAAAGGAATACTATGTTCAGCAGTGTGCTGTTAAATGTTTATCACCAGATATCCAAGAAAGATCATGAGAACAGAAGTTTTAGAACTAGTAAGTTTTGAACTAAACCTGTTATCATAATACTACATTGTATTTACAAGGAAGAAAATGAACATAAAGTTCATAGTATACAATGATTATCAACCACTGTGTACTTTGAGTCTGGACCCAAAAGGTTATACAGAAGAAAAAGTTCTGATTATTAGCTAAAAATGTGCTAAATAATTTTGCAAATATTTAGAGTTACGTATTACTCCATTTGAGTGCTGGGTTTTTTGGGGTTTTTTTTTTGTTTTGTTTTTGAGACAGTCTTGCCTTCTAGTTCAGGCTGGCTCTGAGCTCAGCCCCGATCTAATATAAATCTTTTAATTCTTTTGTATATAAATCTAGCAGAGAAATAGCAGGGTAAAATGGAACCTCTAATCGTAATTTTTTGAGGAATCTCCAAACTGATCTCCACAGGGGTTGTACAAGTCTACACTCCCATTAATAGTGGAAAAGGGTTCCTTTTTCTCTGCAGCCTGTCCAACATTTGTTAACTGGCTAATTCTGAGATAGCCATTCTTTATGGAGTGAGATAAAATCTCAGTGTTGTTTTCATTAACATCTCTCAAATGACTAGTGATGTTGAACGTTTCTTCATATATTTCTTAGCTGCTTTTATTTCTTCCTCTGAAAAGTATCTGTTCATTTCAGATGCCCAATTTTGAATTGGGTCTTTAAATTTGGGTGGACTAATTTTTTTTGAGCTCTTTATATATTCTAGATAGTAACCTTTTGTTTGAGAAATGACTGGTAAAGATTCTTTCCCATATTATTGGCTGCCTTTTTGCTCCGCTGGTGGTTTTTTTGCTATGCAAAAACTTCTCAATAGGATGAGATCCCATTTGTTGATTTTTTCTACCAGTTCTCGTGCTATAGAGGTTTTGTTCATGAAATCTTTCCCTAAACCAGTGTCTTCAAGAGATTTACCTAATCTGTTTTTTTAATCAGGTTTAAGGGTCTGTTTTAATATTTAGGACCCTGATCCTCTTTGATTTTATTTTAGTACATGGTGAAAGAGATAGGGCTAGCTTTAGATTTCGGCAGGTTAAAGTCCAGTTTTTCCAGCACCATTTGTTAAAGAGGCTATCTTTCCTCCACTGAGGATATTTGGCTCCTTTGTCAAAGATGAGATAGCTTAGTGTGTCTGGAGTTGTTTCTGGATCTTCTCATCTACTCCACTGTTCTTGGGTCTGTTGCTTTGCTAGTATTGTGCAGTTTTTATCACAGTGGCTTTGTAGTATAGTTTCAAGTTGGAGATGGTAATACCCCCCACCATGTCTTTATTGCTTAAAATTGCTTTTGCTAGTCTATTCTTTTGTGATTCCAGATGGTATTTTGAGTTATCTTCTCTAGATCTGTGAAATGTGCCATTGGGATTTCAATCGGTATTGTGTTGAATCTATATAATAGATTGTGGGAGTATAGCCATTTTGATAACATTGATTCTTCCAACCCAGGAACAAGGGATATCTTTCCATTTTCTGTTATCTTCTTCTATGTCCTTTTTCAAAGTGCTGTAACTTTCAGAGTAGAGGTCTTTTACCTCCTGTGTTATATTTATTCCTAGATAATTCATTCTTTTGGATGCTGTTGTGAAAGGGATTGACTCCCGATTTCTCGCTCAGTGAATCTGTTGTTTGTGTATATAAAAGCTATTGATTTTTGATCATTGGCCTTGTATTCAGCTACACTACTAAATTTGACTAGTTTTCTTAAAGAAATGTTAGAATGAAAAACATTTGTGCTAAAATTATGGAAAGGAGAACATTTGTCACAGATTAGGTGAAATAGTTCCTATTAAATATGATTTGAAAATTATATATTAGCTCCTTCCTTCACTGATAACAAAAAGTGGGAGGAATATTTCTTTAGAATTAATAAATTAATCCAAACTTTTTCAATTTTAAATGCTTTTTAATGTAATGTTTATATATATTAATTAACACTGGTCTGGCATATCTAGATTTTTCTGTCTTAAAGCATGTAGTTTTGAGGAATTTGTTATAGGGAATATAAAATACAAAAAGTATTAGATAATAGATCTTTAAAAGGAACAAGGCAAGTATTATATTCTTAGGTAATTAGATAATGCAGAGTCATTTAATAAAACTATTAGATTGAAATAAAAAATAACAAATCACTTAAGTTTCATGCTAAGAAAAATAATAATGTCTATATTAATGTTATGTTATCTTTAATTTTAATAGCTATTTTCTTAAGGTTTAGTCTTTTAGAATTGCAGTTTTTCTCCAGCAATTTAAGGGATATTCCACGCTTTTTGAATTCTACAATTCTCCTTGAAAACTCAGCATTAAGTCTTTTCCTTGAAAATGATGTGTCATTTCTCTCCTCATGGCTACTTCTAAGATTTTCTTGTTATCTTGATTTTCAGCAGTTTGACTTCTGGTTTTGGTTCTGTTTTTTTAATGTGTTGTTTGTTATACTTTCTAACTGTACTTGATATATCCAATCAGTTTTGAAACATTTTCAGCAGCTGCTAATCTTTTCTGCAAATATTTTTCTCCCTCTGCTTTACCTTTTCCTTCATCCTCTTCTTCATTCTTCTTTATTATAACTGCAATTACATATGATTCCTATGTCTCTTATGTTCTCTTCTTTATTATTGCTTTCTTGTTTTGCTCTACTTTGTTCCTCTGCTTATTTTCAGATTCATCCTTTTGGTTGTATTTACTTGATTCTGGAAATATATCCACTAACTTATTAATGTCATACGTTTTATTTTTCATTTCTAAAATAACTGTTAAATTCTGTTTTATAGGTTTTATATCCTTGTTGAAGTTTTCCTTTTCTCATCCTATGTGAAGATTTTTAGTTTTTAAAAAGTTATGTAGTTTTCTTAAAAATCCTTGTCTTTTGATTCTGTATCATCTGTGACTCTACTTGTATTTGTTGTTTGACTCTAGATTATCAGTCATATTTTATGCTTTACATCATACATAGAATTTTTATCATAGTAAGTAGTCTCCAGAAATTTATGTGTTATTTTTCCTCCATTCTATTTTGGAAAGAGAGTAAGGACAGACTAATCTATTCAGATTATCTGTAATTTTGAAATCCAGTAGGTTCTGTATGTCATGCCAGCCTACCAATATCAAAAGCTGTGGCGGTTGTTCCTTTTCCAATAGTGCCTCTCAGATCCTAGTGTACATCTCATGACAGATACCCCCAAATCTAAGTGATCAGTTAATCAAACCAGTGTTTGAGGCATACATATGTATAGTTATCTCTTCCTGTTAAATAGTTTCCATAACCAATAGTGACTTGCTTTTCTCTTCTGATCAGTTTTGGCTTATAGACAACTTTGTCTGAAAATAGTATAGGTATTTCTGCTTATTTTGGTCCTTTTTGTGTGGGATAGTGTTTTCCATCCTTTGATTTTAAATCTTTGAATTTCTTTTTGTATTAATTGTATTTCTGTGTAGCATATCATAGGTCTTGTTTCTTGAACCATTATGCCAATCTATATCTTTTTAAAAACTGATTTAGTACATTTTATATATACATTATGATCATAATTTGCATTGAGAATTTGTACCAATACATGACACATCTTGATTCTCATTTTTTTCCCATTCCCCTGCCCTTCTACAACTCCTCACCCCCTACATACATAAACTTTGTTTACTTTTATTTTTTTTATCATCAGTTTTTTCTTTCCCTTCTTTACTTACCCCTCCATCCCCATGCCCTTTTGCCTTTGTGTTTTTTGATTAGGGAATACAGACCATTCCCATTGAGAGTACTAAAAGCTATTGAGGTACTCCTGTCATTGCATTATTTTCTTTTTAGTTTACTCCTCTCCACCCCTTTCCCTTAGGTATTCATTCACTCTGTCTGATGTTTTTATTCTTTTACATTTTTTGGCATTGCCGGCTCCTTAGGCTCTAGGATGAGTGCTGATTTGGTGGACATGAATTTCCTGAGATGCTGTTTGTCATGAACATAATTTATTTCTCCGTAAAATTTGAAAGATAGTTTTGTAGCATGTATCATAAGTTGGAAGTTGTTTTAAGACTTGATTCAATTCACTCAAGCTCTGCTAGCTCTTAATATTTGTGTTGAGGACTGTGCTGTAATTTTAAAGTCTTTACCTTTATACTAGTGATTGATTTGTTGCTTTTTTTCTAGCAGCATTTAAATTTTGATTTCTGTGTTGATTTTGTCTATTATGTGTTGTAGAGAAGTTATTTTCTTGATCATGACTAATTAGAATTTTATATTCCACCCTTACATACATGTTTAATTCTTTTCATATATTTGGGCTTTTATTTATTTATTTTGTTCAGAAAGGTACTAGGGATAAAACTCAGGACCTTTTGCTTGCCAGGCAGCCACTGTGCCACTTAGCTAAATCTCTGGCCCCTTTTTCCTATATTTTGAAAATTTTCTGGTATTTCTGTGAACAGATTTTTTTTAATGACATTTATTCTGTCTTCTGATTTTGTATTAATTCCAGTTTATCTTCAGTTAATCTGTTTTATCTAATAGCTGTTGCAACCATTTTTTCATTTTTTCTCAGCGTACCTCTGAATAACTGGTCTTTTCTTTTTTTTTAGACAGGGTCTCACTTTGTAGTTCAGGCTGACCCTCTCTGAGCTCAGCCTTGAACTCAGCAGTCCTTCTGCTTCTGCCTCCCGAGTGCTGGAATTACAGGCATGAAACACTGTGCCCAGCACTGTGGTATGTGGCACTGATTGCTGGTGGGTGTATCACTATACCTGGCATTGTTATAGTGGTAACTGGGGATTGAACTTGGGACTTTGTGCTTGTAAGGCAGGCGCCAGAACCACTGAGCTAAATCCTTGGCCCCTGAATAACTGGTCTTTGACAGCAACCCTAGTAGTCTTCTTCTGACATTCTATTCTTACTTCTGTTGCTCATACTTTCAATAGAATTTTTAAGCTCCTAGATCTCTTTTGGTATCTTTGTTTAATGCTTTGTGAAAGTGGTCATTCATGTTTTGAATGTTATAATTTTGTTTAGATTTACTTATTAGTGTTTCCTGTAAACTTACTAATCATTGTATACATTTGTCTGTTTCATTATATCTTTTTTTGAGCTTGCTAAACAACTTAAAAAACTTTTTGAGTAATCTTACTTTTTTTTTTATCCCGTTATCCCTTTGAATAACTCAGTTATGTATTTTGTATTTCCTCCTCCTTAATTCTCCTTATATCAGCTTTAAGAGACATGGGAGTTGTTGAAGGCATTTTGTTGTCTCACCATCTCATTTTTCTATTGTCTTGTTTTATTTTATTTTGTTTTGTGTGTTGATTCTTTTGGGTAGTTATAGTAGAACCTCATTGCTAGAATGGTTAGTGTCTGCTGTTCAGTGAAATATTCTGGACATGGCTAATTATAGGCCTTAGTTTCTGTTTCAAGATTTGACCACCTGTACTGATTTGAGAGGGAAAGAGGTAATTGACTCAGAACCCAGTTCTTTGGAAAGGAACTCCAGGGTTGATAATGACACAAAGGCAGTCTGCGTTTTGGCATTCAGAAAAAAATCTATTAATAGAAACAACTTTGCTATCTTGGATATAGTTGCAATAATAGAGTCAAAGACAAAGTAAGTAGTGGTATTCCATAAAAGCCAATAATATATCACCCTTAACCATTGAAAAATAGATCTATAATTATTGTATAGTTTAAATGCTAAATGGAGCCACATGTTGACATTAATGTCTACTAAATGTAACTTTACTAATAATGGAAAAGTAATTAAATAGTAATAGCATTTAGATGACTAGCAAGTCTTAATATTTACAGTAGTAAAGATAGAGGGAATGGAGAATAGGAGATTGAAAACAAAAGTTTGAAAAGTTAAGCAATGAAAAATGCTATAGATTAGAGAACATTGAGATAAAGGAGCATAGTGTTACTGTGTAGGAGGAAATTAATAGAATTAAATAAAGCTAGCAGAAAATAAAAAGAAGAAAATGTAAGAATTTTTAAAAGCAAATTAAAAGGAAAAAAGAAAAGAAAGAAGAAAGGAACATTCTCTAACTCCCCAAAACCCAGTGAAGAAGAGAAAGTGGGGGAGAATGAGTTCTCTGAATTTGTTTTTCTGTATTGTTGATTGAGATGTTTTTAAGATCTGAAACCTTGAACTCCAGCAAGTCATGGTGTTCTCTGCCTAGCTTCATGGCCTTTGGTTTTGTGAGGTCACTCCTAATTCAGATGCTCCTCTGACTCTACTCAGACCACAATAACTGTCTTTAAATCCAGGCATGTTCTTGTTCATACTGGGAGGTGGGCACAACGATCAGAGCTCTTCTCTGTGCTGGACGTAGGTAAAAATTCAAGCAAACCAGTATACTGAATGCCAGCACTTTCAGACCCACCAGTTTCTGAAAACCACATTCACCTTTGCCTCGCTTTCTCACCACAGAAGGCAGGCAGGCCCCTGTGTTCTTTATCTGAATTTAAACTTCTCAGGAAGCTTTTTTCTGTCTCTCACCCTCTTTACAACCCTTACTTGGCTGTCTCTCACCTAATCACATGGAAAGATTAACACTGAGAACTTTGAAGCTAACTTGCTTTTTAGTTCTAAGGCTCAGTCTTAATCAGTTCCTTCTCCCAAAGTAGCCCTGATTAAACACTGGCAATATGGCAGTCACCGCACTGGAATTGTTGGGTAGTTTTTACCTTCTGTGTAAAAGGAGTCAATTTTTTTTTTTTTTTTTTTTGAGTAGGGTCTTGCTTTGTAGTTTCAAGCTGGTTTTGAGCTCACTTATGTAGCCCAAGGAAACCTTGAACTCACAGCAGTCCTCCAGCCTCTGCCTCTCAAGTGCTGGGATTACAGGCCTGAGCCACCATGCCCAGCACTCCTAACTGCCAGCCGTACCTCCTGTCTGGAGAGAAGCTCCCTCCCTGGGAGCCAGGTCAAGTATCTAGACTGCTTGGTTCTTTTCTCTGTGTTGTGGTCCATTTCTCTAAATTCTCTCTAATTTCTAAAGTATCTGGATTCTGGGTCCTAGAAACGCTGTATTTTGCTCTTGATCATTTGGTTCATCCAGAAATAGAACAAAATTTAATACAGAGTTTGTATTTCAATTATGACTTGTTATTGATGTGTTGTCCTTGTTTATTGAGTTTTAATATTTAAAAGGCCTAAACCTCAATCAATATGTGGCTGGAAAAAAATTTAAAAGCCAATTTTAATTCAAAATTCATTTTTGATCATCAGTAATTTAAATTAAATGTAAGCATACATTAACTTTCTTTCCTTTCTCTCTTTCCTATTCAGTGAGTGATAGTTGCTTCAGGAATCTTGCAGAAGACCGGAGTGGGATAAATCTCAAAGATCTTGTACAAGATCCTTCTTTGTGAGTATTTGTTTTTTAAGCTAAATATAATTTAAAACTTTATTGTTGGTGTTACATTTTCAGACAAGTTATAAATGCAAACTAATATATTGTTGAGCATTTAGTTTTTAATAATTTGTATTAAATGTAGTGAAATTTGTTGAAAGATTTTCTTCCTGCTAATAGCAATTTTAGGAAGGATGATGTCATTATTAAAGTTTGAATTTGAAGCAGCAGGGCTGGTGGCTAAATGACATCTTATTGCCAGTGTTACTATAGGTAGTACTGATGGATTGCCTAGGGAGGTAAGATCTCATTTGTTCCATAAATATTAAGCTTCATCAAGTATATTACTTTACTGGTTTTTGTACAAAAGATATAAAACAGTTATTTACAATAACAGTACTTGGTTTAATATATTGTATATCTTCCTGATGTTCCGCATTAGAAAACTATGAATGATAATTTGGATAGTTTTATAGCTTTTGCTCAAGGAGTCAATCAGCCTGGAATTAGTCTCATTCCTAATCAGCAACACTGTACTATATCACTTTCTATTTTATGAGTCAGATATATTTTAGCACTTGTATGTTTATTTGCAAACAGGCAAAATATCTTACATGTGAATACATTCTCCCTGTAGACCAACTTTTACTTAAAATAATTAATTAAAAGAGTGAATTAAGCCTGGGCAGCAGGGAAAAAAAAACTTGTCAGGTGCTTTGGTTATTGATGCATGATGCATAAAATAAAGTATGTGCAAATATAAAATCAGCCTTCCAGATTGCACACAATCTACCATTCCACAAGTTAAACTGATAAATTACTGAGAGTTTTGTGAACAATAAAGTAATAGAAGGATATGTAAAAATTAAAGTTATTGATTCTCTAATGATTGGTCAGGCATTTAAAAAATATTATAAGATAGTGATAAAAATGAAGAGAATATTAAAGTTTACAGTGTAATAAATTCAGAGTGAGTTCCCAAACCAATTCCATTTTTTTGTCTTGGTTTTTCTCAGTAAAAAGATCATTGTCATTCTTTCTTAAATGATTTTTATTCTCTTTAAAGGTTGATTTTCAGTCAAAATTTACCCAAGATAAATCATTCCATGAGGATGTACATATGTATTAAATGGATATTAGATAGCATTTATTTGTTTGAAGAGTCCTATTTCTCTTATAAATATGGGAGGAAGTTATAATTTCTTTAAAAATTTCACACACATGAATGAGTAAATTTTCTCATTATAGTATTATTTGTAAGGTATTTACTATACTATAATTATATATCTGTTTAATGCAATACTGGAATGAAAAATCTGTTCATATCATATTTAATTAGAAATTGTGGAGAATTATACTTGAGTGATGGATTATCATAACTAATTATATAACATTTTTAGAGAATTTGGTACTTCTCAGAACATAAAATAATACTTATTTTTCAGTGTACCTATAAATTATAGTTTTTAGCTTTGTATTCTAAGAAAAATTCATCATAGACAACTTCATTGGATGTACAAAATAATTCTCAATATTTAAACAGATTTTGTCTGCTGCATAAGAATGTTAGACTTTAGGGATAATAGTGTAATGCAAATAATGTTTAAACCAGAAGTCGTCACAGACAGATAAGGAGATTACTTCCTGAAAACTCAAATAGGCAAAACCCAGAGTGAATAATTCATAGTCTAAGTCTGATTCATAGTAATGGAATAGTGTGATAGATACTCTGTAGTTCAGAGCCTAGACCAGTGGTGGCAAACCTATGGCACACATCTCTCAGAGAGCCTCCAGAGCCCTCTCTGTTATCACTTAGGCCAAGTCACCGCAGCATTGCCCCATTAGCCAAGCAGTCAGGTTTAATTGTATTGTTGGCACTTCGCAATAAATAAGTAGGTTTTGAGATTACAGTTTGAGCACTTGCTCTCTAAACAATTTGCCACCACTAATTTAGACTGAAGGATACATATGACACGGTTCCAGTTCCACTGTTAAAGGAAGGATGTCACAGAAGAAAAAATTATGATAAATGTAAGATCAAATAGAGGAACTAAACTTCACCTTTAATTAATTAATATGACTAATGATTTGTTTAGATTATTTGCGTGCTAAATTTTACAATAAACAGCCATTTTAGTAGCTTATCTTTTGTTTATGTTTATAAATATCTTATGCTGGACCCTATTTCTCTGTGTAATTTGTCAGTTTGTGTTATGACAGTTGTGGTTTCAGTAGCACATTGAAAAGTGTTTTCACCTATAATTTGACTTAGAATCATAATAAATACGTATCTGATATGACCTATTTTCATCAATGTAAAATTTATTCTTAGCATGATTAACATTTTAAGTAGAAAAATTTGTAATATTTAAGTTATAAAAATAGTTTCTTCAGGGGCTAAGGATTTAGCTCAGCGGTTCCAGCGCCTGTCTTGCAAGCACAAGGACCCGGGTTTGATCCTCGGAAACCACATACAATACTGGGTGTGGAGACTCACCCCAGCAACAATCAGCACCACATACCACAGTTCCTGGCGTGGTGGCTCACGCCTATAATCCCAGCACTTGGGAGGCAGAGGCAGGAGGATTGCTGTGATGTGAGTTTGAGGCTGAGCTCAGGGCCAGCCTGAACTACAAAGGGAGACCCTGTCTGTATCCCCACCCCCCAAAAAAAGAATGTGATTGTTGATTTGTAGATGTATATAATTTTATTTAATTTGCATAAGCTTTAAAACTTTAGGAACATGTTTGGTATGTGCTGGATAAGACTATTAAATGAAGAATTGCTTAATTTATGAAGGAATTGCTTGTCTCTGAAAGCTAGAAATATAAGTCAGACTAGAGTGTTTTTTAATTTTTTGCTTTGTAGTCATAAAGGGAAATTTCAGGTGTGTATACCACATTTTATTTTTCCTTTCATTTCCATCAGTGAACATTTGGGTAGCTTCTGTTTTTCACTATTGTGATTAGTGCTTCTGTGAACATGGATTGCAAATGTCTCATTAGGATATATACCTGGCACCAAAACAATATTGTGTTTGATAGCAGCTGTACAGTTTTACATGTGCACTAGCAATATGTGAGAATTTCAACTTCTTTAACTTTCTCAATACTTACTACTTGTTTTGATAATACTTTATAGGCATCCTATATAGATAGGATCCTTTATAGAACATCCTTATGAGTGTTCTTGGTATTATTATTGAACTTTCCTCCCCCCCGCTTCCCTTCCCTTTTCCTTTCCCCTTCCCCCCCCCTTTTTTTTTTGTGTGTGTGTTAATCAAGGATTTAGTTCATGACCTTGCATTTGCAAAGCAGGTGAGGGCACTACTGCACTAAACTCCTAGCCCCTCACTTCTTATCTTTAATCATAACTTCAATGTAAGTTATCATGAAAATTAAGGGAAAATAGTGCTGCCTTTTTTTTTTTTTTTTTGACATAGGGTCTCACTTTTGTAGATCAGACTGGCCCTGAGCTCACTATGTAGCCCAGGCACACCTTGAACTCATTGTAATCTTCCTGCCTCTGCCTCCTGAGTTGTGGGATTATAGGGATAAGCCACCACGCCCAGCTAAAACAGTGTTTTCTTGTGCTAGAATATTAAAACATGGGTATGCAGTAAAATAAACTTAATAAACACTGTGTTACTTCAAACACAAAGTCTCTTTCCTGTTATTACAAAGATTAAAAGCACAAATAAGTCCATAGTAATTTGTAACAATAGCATTTTAATAAATTATATTCTCATTTTATATCACTCGCTTTGTTACTGCACTTGCTATACCTTATCTATAAGGAATTATTTTTAGGAAAAATTCTCTTAATCACTAGATACCAGATGCGTAGCATATTGTTTATTAAAACAACAGCAGCAACCTGGTAGTTGAAATATACTTTGATGGTTCAGCCGATTAATGATAAATAATATTTTATGTTGAGAAGAGATTAAATTAGATAAAGTAGTTGTAATTGTAAATTTCTTAGACATAAAAATTGTATTAACTTGAGTATAATTCACACATTTTACCATTTTTAATGGAAACGTTAATCTTTTGGTGGTTCTGAATCAGTTTCATCCCCCAGAGTACACTTGTCATCACACTACAGTCTATCTGATTAAATGATATTTTGATCCCTTGGTTCATGACATTAAATATGAGGGAAAGGCAGGATTGCTTTCTGAAAAGCAATCATCTCTAAATATAGCCAGTACTTATCTGTTGGTGTTAAGACAGGTTGCTATGGTGAATTGAATTTTTTGAAAATGCCAGTCAGCACAAGATAAACATAGGGTGCTGAAGTAATTATTTCCCACAGAGCTGTACATTCTCATTCTGCATTTTTCAGGTAGATGGATTTGCTTACTGTTTTTTTGCACTATTTATAAAAATTCAGCTTTAGAGCATCTTTAAGGGCATTACTATTTATTAAAGAAAACAAGAATTTTTATGTCTTTATCCTTTTGTCTTTTTGTGTATGAATTTCTTGGTACAGAAATTTTCAACTGTTTTGAATAACAGTGTCTTTTTTTTTTCTATTTTACTGTCAATAGTTTTGTTAAATCTATGACAACTACCAAAATTGTGTTGTATGTAATAATACCTGTAAGCATAAGATTTCATTTTTTTAAATTGCTTTTTTGAGACAAGATCTCACTATGTATTTCAAGCTGACTTTGAGCTTATGGAGTCCCACCTGTCTTGGCCTCCCAGTCCTGGGATTACAAGTGTATACCACTACCCCTATTTTTCATTTTTAATCAAGACTTTCTTCTTGACGGGCTACATACTTTTGGCCTATAAAATACCTATTGATATACTATAGTTTCAGCTAGGCTGATATTTTGGTGTTTTGGTATAGTTTTATTTGTTACAATTGTAAATTCGAAAGATATAACTATAGTGTTAGAAGATTCCACCATTTTCATATATTCCTAAGAGTATATGCTTAATTTGAATACATTATTCATTTTAAAATGTATTTAACCCTAAACTATTAAATAATGCTTAAATTCTATAGTAATTAGATTCATCAGATATAATTCTTGAAACCAACAAACATAAGATGAAAGATGGATAATATATGTTTTCTGACTGAGTTGTATAGGCATCCAGTTCAGTATTCTATAATTATTATGAAGTAAAGAACTAGAGTAACATGATGGCTGAGCAGCATCCTCTGAAGATCATCTCTGCAGCCATACCAAGTTGAACAGCTGTTCATATACCAGACCACTTTCACAAGGGCTAAGTTAAGTGATAGGGTATAATGCCTGCTTGTAGTACAGTAATGTGAAAAGACATACTGAAGAAGGCAGGAAAGAAAGAGTTGCTCATTTCACCTCTTGTCTAGTTGCAAGCAGTACAGTGTGGAGAGAGAAGCCATTGGGAGAGGAAGAGAAATTAAGCCCAGATCCTAGGGTGGAAACACAGTACCAGATGTACTATAGTGAAACCTCCTGCCAGGCCAATTTCCTGAACCTAGGCACTCAGACTTCATTAGCCCATGCTGCTGACTGTAACTACCATCCCTCTTCCAAACCTGGGAAGAAGAGTGGGAACTAAGACTCTACCTGCTAGGAAGCAGGGCATGAAAGTTAGGATTTGTTTTGGAGCTTTGGGCAAACCTGTCTAGTAGAGAATCAGCACCCTGTAGAAATTGAGGGCCCCTTGCATAAGTCAGGGTTCACAGAGCTTCTGGATAAATCTGTCACAAGGAAAGAGACATGAGTGCTAGTAGGACAGACTTATGTTTTAATTGTTATCATTTCCAGGCTTAGAGCAAGCCTGGAGCACATTCACCGTTTTCCTAAGACATTATAGGTCCCTCTGACTATGACACTCATGTCTGACCCAGCCTAGCACCAGGGTACATGGCCAAGAATCTCCCTTTATTGACAGTGTCCAACCTCAAGCAGCATAGCTCTTTGCAAGACACCTTTCACTGGGGGAAGAACTAGCCAGTAAGTAAAAGACTTTGACCTAGAATCCAATGCTGAGGTACTGAAACCTTACACTGAGGTCCTAACAGTTACCATCTCCAGACCTGCCTACAGAAACACTCTGGAATAGCTCTAATGCCAGAGGAAGACAGGTAGTTCCATGGGCCAGGGATATAGCTTAGTGGTGCTTCCGCCTGCCTGACAAGTGCAAGGTCCTGAGTTCCATCACTGGTATCAGGGGAAAAAAAAAGACAGGCAGATCCACTCTATCCAACTTACATTCCAACAAGATTCTGTGGTTGGGCGTTGAGTCCACCTAAGCAGAGTACAGTGAGCTTGGTTCTATCAGTATTGTTCTGGTCTTGTCAGGCTGTGGGGTCCAGAGTGTAACACAGCTTGATGTTATTGATAGCTACAGATATGACATAGTTGCCTAGGGATGGCTCATCCATAGTAACTGTGCAGAGTCATCAGGAATATTGCAGTGACTAACCACAGGCCAGCAAATACAGGTAAGGCGTCCAGAACTACCACAGCCCAAGGGAGAGACCCTTCAGACAAGCTGCTTTTTCTAGGTACTCTCCTAGCTCTTCTGAACTATATATTCATTATATATATATATAATAACATATACTATATATATAATAATATATATATTATTCATTATTAAATGTCAACAGTGTATTTTTGACTCACTTAGGCTTAAGTCACCTATCGTGAAACAGTAACAACACAGAAACAGATTCTTGGAAAAAAAATGGATCATGGCACCATTCATTGCTGAAATAATAGAAATGACTACAAGCCCAGAGAACATAAGTATCTTACTTAGATTTTTGGAAAGAGGCACAAATAAAGTCAGATTAGGGAGACTGAGATAAATATCTAATTCTTTAATGCCCTGATAATACCATATACCCACAAACATCAACAACTTTTAGGATACTAAGACCCCACTGATTATTGAAAATAAGGTACTAGAATTTGGCCAGATAATATTCAATGTGGGCTAATGTTATGGGAGTTTAAACAGCGATTTTAAACAAACTCCATGAGCTTGAATAAAATGTAAAAACTTTGAGGCTATAATACACTTAAAATGATAGAAACCAAAACTAAAAAACAGTTCTTAAACTAAGACATATAAACCAATTAAAAATGAGAAAAAAATACATCAACCGCAGTGTAAGAGAATTAGAGAGCACAAGAGAAAACAGTTTGAGGAGAAAAAAAAAACATAAGAAGAATGAAGAAAGCTTACATGAACATTAGCTCAGGAGTAAAAGACCAAATAATTGCAATATTGCAGTTCATAAAGACATCAAAATATGAAAGGAGTAGTAAATTTATTTTTAAAATGGCAAAAGAATACTTCCCAAATATAGGAAGAGGATACAGATAATCCAGGATTCAAAAAAAATCAAAGGTCACCAGTTAAATTTAATTTAATCAGAACTACCACAATCTTTTATTTTGGTCTTAGTGATGAAAAATAAAGAGGCTGCAAGGAAAAAGAAACTGAACTTAGGGCTGTCTCTGTAGACCAGCCAACAAACTTAGGAGAGAGAACTCTTGCAGAATTGGAAATTGACATGGGACGGCTTATGTATGTAAGTAGAATCAAACAGTATGAAAACAACCAAAAATATTGTACCTGCAAGCTGTACTTTAGAAATAAAGACAAAACGTCCATAAACAAAGCCTGAGAGGATACATCTCTTCTTATTCTATAAGAAATGCTAAAGAAATTCAAACTGAGACATGAATGAATAAAAAGAAAACGTGAGAATTCAAAATGCATAGGTAACTAATTATAAAACAAATTCAGGATGTTCTACTATTGTAAACCAATTGTTGAAACAATTCATATCTATAGCATAAACATCAAAATTAAAAAATAATAAGTGCATTAATATATTGAGATAGGCAGTATATAAAATGTGGTATGAAAAATTAAAAGCATGAACAGTTCAAAATGTGAGAGGAGTTGAGTGAAAGTACAATTTATTCATATACTTTCTATATGTTTCTGTTCTTTATGATCATGTTACTTTGTTATTTCAAAATAACATGCTATAATTAAAGATGTTTTTATATTTATTTATGGTTTGTGTTTTTTTTTTTTATACCATACTGAGGGTTGAACTCAGGCCCTTGTGCTTCCAAGGTAGATGTAGTTCCACTTGAGCTAAATCCTTGGCCCCAAAAGATATTTTTAAAGGAAAACTACAATAGTAAAAACTGAATTACAAAGTTTAAGTGACAAAGACTTTACTGATCAAAATTACCTACGTTGTAAATATATTAACGTCATTATTAAATATATTAACGTCATATATTATCATCAGTTAAAATTCATAGAGTAGCTAAATGGATAAAAGGAAAGAACAAAATACATATTTCTTACAGGAAACTTACATACTTGGGAGTCCACACAAGATAATCTATGCAAGTTGAATCCCAAAGAAACCTGCGGTAGCCATACATATGGCTGGTTAAAAAGCAGCAATGAAAATCAGTTAAAAGAGAAAAGGAAAATCATGTTAGAATTACAAAGGAGTCAGTTAAGAAAGCAGAAATAAATTCTAAACATGTATGTACCCAATATCAGAACACCTTAATACACAGTACAGAGAAATATTAATACACCTAATGATAGATATTGAGTCCATTGCAAAAATAGTTGGGGACTGAAATGCCCTACTTTCTTCAATGGATAGATCATCTGCACACAAAATCAGTGAACATACAACAGAGTTAAATTGCACCCTACCTGAAATGAACCTGAGTGGCATTACATACTCATACCCAACTGCTGATAATACACATTTTTCTTAACATATAAAATATTCTTTAAGATAGACTATATGATTAGAACACACACACATGTCAAAAAATAATCTAGACAAAGTTTTAAAAGTTGAAATCATATCAGATATCTTTTTGGATTGCAGTGTGATAAAACTCAGCAATAAAAAATGGGAATTATGAAAATTAAACAACTCACTTGTTTTTTATGATATTTAAATAAAGTCCATTATTTAATTTTATACATTTTATTATTTTTCTTGAAGGAATTCAACTTTCAATGTCAAAATTGGTATATGTTTATACACACAAGGATATTTTCTTGATGTTATTACTAGCTGCAAATACAGCGTTCCATAATAATGTACTTTCAGATTTCATTTCAAAGTCTGTGTGAGCCTTTTTAAAGTCCTGAGACAATATTTATAAAGGGAAGGAAGCACAAAAGTCTCAAGAAATTCTCTTTTACAAAATGTAAGCACAGTCTAATAGGATTTTTATTCAATCAAAATTTAGGCAAGAAAAGTTTATTCCCACTCTTTTTGATGCTAATATAGTTTTATTGATATGAATTTTCAAACTCATTTAGGTCTAGTAAGTTTTTAGTACATAAAAGCAACTGATTGCCCTTAGTGAAAAAATGATATGTATTAGGCATTTAATCAGATAAAGAAAAGTGCAAATGTATTTTTCATGTTTGATAGCCAAAATAACTTATAGAATAAAGTAAAGAGTTTGTTTATAGTTTTAATTAAACTAAAACCCTTTAAAACTGATGAAAAAAATCAAACATTTAATGATCAATCATCCAACTTAGCTACTATTTTGTCCAAAACAAATTCTATTTTGCTGAATATTAGTATTATATGCTGAGGCATTTTTAATTAATATGTTCCAGAATTGCAGTTACACTAGTCATTGTTCCTATTTCTCTATTCTTGCCTTCATAGCCTATCCATTTCTTTTCATGGATCAAAATGTTAATTCATAACATTAACATTTACGTGGTGGCTCTCGAAGACAGATTTGAGTTGATATGCAACAGTATATTTGCTAGGTTTTATGATCATAAATATTAAAATGTTACATAAAATGTACTATGTTTTACTCTAAACATGATCTAAGATGATTTAATGTCTTGACAAAAGGTGAGATGGCTTAAGTACATTCTAGATTTTGTGTATTTAGACTACCGAATGCATAGATGTTGTAATGCAAAATTCTGGGTCTTCATAGTGCTGGATGCACTAGAGTATAGCAGAAACTTGTAACACTGACTAACCATAAAGTGCCAGGTATTTCTTACCATTTGTGACCTTGCAGTAAAAATGCACCAGATTAGGATCAGAAAGACATATTAAAACCGTAACATATGTTCCGCAACTGTTGAAATGTTCTCCAGCTACAGGGAGTCCAAACATTTCTTCATTGAAAACATTTCTTCATTCCCGTACAGTAATTTTCTATATACCCAATGTAATTGTACATTAACATTGAAGAGTTTAGTTGACTCATTAACATATTGACATTATCAGTATTCCATTCTCAAGAATTAGTTGTGAAGTATTCCAAAAATACCATAGTTTTGTGCAGAGAACTTATTGTTTTCATCATCCTTGAGCTTCCAGTCATCCTGCGACACATATCATACAGGAATACTGGGGCCTTATGGCCTATAGCAGTCCAGTAATGATAAAATAACTCCCTTTTGAATCGTGAATTGAGAAAAAAATCCAGATTAAAAATTTTCTTCAAACAAATGAAAGCAGAGATGAGACATAACGTAAAACATGAAGTATAACAAAAACAGAACCCAGAAAGAAATTTGTAGAAATTGTAACAAAAATAACTGACATACTTAAGGAAGAAAAATTTTACTTTGACTCATATTTTTAGTTATGTGAGGAATCTCTACATTGATTTACATGGTAGTTGTACTAGTTTCCATTTTTACCAACAATGGAGGAGGTTTCTTTTTTCTTTGCATGCTTGCCATAATTTATTGTTTGTATTCTTGAGGATAGCCATTTTCACGGAGGTGAGACAGAATCTCAGAGTAGCTTGGATTTGTATTTCCTAGTGGGTAGAGATGCTGAACAGTTCTGCACATAAGTCAGAGCCATTTGTACTTCTTCATTTGAGAATTCTCTGTTCAACCCCTTTTCCCAGTTACAGAGAAGGACTATGTGATTTATTGTTTTTATAATATTTTAATTTTATATTTTTCAGATACTAATGCTCTATTGGTAAAGTAACTTGTCAAGATTTTTCTCCCACTCTGAGATTGTCTTCATTTTGTTGTTTGTTTCTTTTACAGTCAGAAGCTTTTCAATTTGAGGTAGTTACATTTATTGATTCTTGATGTTATTTGCTGTCCTCTTGGAGTTCACGAAATCTTTGTGTAATAGTTTCATATATTTGTCCTGTATTTTCTTCTAGCAACTCTCAGTCCTATATTTGTATCTTTGATCCACTTTGATTTGATTTTAGTAAAGGGTGAAAGATAGGGATCTTGTTTTGATCTGCATGTGGATATGTAGTTTTCCCAGGACCATTGTTTTTTATGAAGCTGTCTTTTATTTAATGTATGTTTTGAATCACTTTATTAACACTGAAATGACTATAAGTTCTCGGGTTCATTCTTTGTCCTCTATTCCATTGGTCAGTATGTCTGTTTTTCTGACAATACCTTTTTTTTTTTTTAAACTGGCAATGTTGTATTTTGAAGTGAAGTGTTGTAATGCCTTCAGCATTACTCTTTTTGCTCTTTACTGTTTTGGCTATTCCAAATCTCCTATAATTTCTTATAACTTTTTATTTTTATTTTTTGAGACGGTCTCACTTTGTAGTTCAGGCTGGCTCTGAGCTCAGCCTTGAATTCACAGCAGTCCTCCTGCCTCTGCCTCCCAAGTGCTGGAATTACAAATATGAGTCACTACATCAGGCACTGTGGTATGTGGTTCTGATTGCTGGTGGGTGTGTCCCCACACCCAGTGTTGTTGTTTGTGGTTACCAAGGATTGAACCTGGGCTCTTGCACTTACAAGGCAGGCGCCAGAACCACTGAGCTAAATCCCTGGCCTTCTTATGACTTTTAAGATTATTTTTTTCTTAGTTTATTGAAGAATGAAATATATAGATTGGTTTTGGTAAAATTACCATTTTAACAATATTCTGCCAATCCAGGAACAAAGGAGCTCTTCTCGTTTTTTCAAAGTCATCTTCGGTTTATTTCTGAAGTGTTCTATAATTTTTATTATAGAGGTTTCTCATCATCTTGGTTACATTGATTTATGGCACATTCATGCTTTGAAGTTATTGTGCATGGAATTGTTTTTCTGATTCTGTGCCAGGTTCATTATTGGTATATAGGAAAGTCATTCATTGTTTGTTTATTTTGTCTGCTGCCATTTATTTGAATTTGTTTATCAGATCTAAGAGTCCTCAGGTGGAAATTTCACAACTGTGGTAGGGTTTTTAGGATATCTGAAAATAGAAATAATTTGACTTCTTTTCCTATTAATATCTCATATTAGTTTTGTATTTAGGGAAGCAAGTAGAAAGCTTTTTAGATCTTAAACAAAAGGGTACCTTCTTTCACCACTTTTATTCAACATACTGTTGGAACAAAACAATCTGTCAGGAGAAAGAAACAGTTTAAATTGAAAAAGAAGTCCACTTATTCTTGAAAATGTTGTGATCTTATGTATAGAAAATTCAAAAATTTCTACCTAAAAATTACTCAAATTAACTAAATTTAGCGAAATCTCAGGATACTGTGTCAAAATACCAAAATCAGTATTGTCCCTGTACACTAATAGTGGTTTTTATAAAATAAGATCAAGAGGGCCGGGGAGTTAGCTCAGTGATTCCAGCGCCTGTCTTGCAAGCACAAGGACCTGGGTTCGATTCCCCAGCAACCACGTACAATACTGGGCATGGAGACTCACACCCAGCAGCAACCAGTACCACACACCACAGTGCCGGACGTGGTGGCTCATGCCTGTAATCCCAGCACTCAGGAGGCAGAGGCAAGAGGATTGCTGTGATGTGAGTTTGAGGCTGAGCTCAGGGCTAGCCTGAACTACAAAGCGAGACCCTGTTTCAAAAAAACAAAACAAAACAAAATAATTTAAAAAATAAATAAAATAAGATCAAGAAGGCAATTCCAATTGAAATGGCAAGAACAATAAAACAAAATCCTAGATATAAACATATTTAAAGAAATGAAAAGTTATAAGATGAAATGAAAGTTATAATGAAAGTTATAAAACATGGATGGAAGAAATCCTAAAGGACATAAAAAAATGAGACATCGTGTGTCCATGAATTAGAACAATCAGTATTGCTAAAATGTTCATACTACCCCAAGATACCTCCAGATTCATTATAATCCCTCCAAAATATTTTTCCTAACATTACAAGGAAAAAAGAACTCTGAATAGCCAAAAATGAGCTTTAGCAAAGAAAATAAAACAGAAGGCAATGTACCATTTGTCTTTAAAATGTACTGCAAAGATATCATAATCAAAACAATATGGCATAAATAGGTACATTTGATTTAATACAGCAGCAGAATAGAATTGAGTGCTATAAATAAGCCTATACATCTACAGCTAACTGACATTTTTCTTTTCCTTTTTTATTTCCCCCCACTGCTTGTTGAACTAAAAATTTCATGCAAATGTGGCAAGAGCTGTACCACTGAATTACACATCTAGCACTTTCTATTTTGTGACAGGGTTTACCTGAGATGCCCAGGCTTTCCTAGAATTTACTAATCTCCTGTCTCAGTCTTCTGAGTAGTTGAGATTACAGATGTGCACCACCAGGCCTATTGGTAGCCTAGTGACTTTTGACAAAGTTATTAAAAATACCCATGGTGGAAGGGCAATTTTTTCTATAAATTGTGCCAAGAGAAGGTTGTATATTAACATGCAGATGAATAAAGTTAGAAATCAACTCAAGATGGCTTAAAAGCTTTAAATATAAGACCTGAAACTATCAGTAACTAGAAGAAATCTTAAGGGAGTTAATTTAGAACATTTAAAGGGAGAATGATTTTTTGCTGAAGATTTAAACCGCAAGCTCCTCCAAAAGTAAACAGAAGGAATTGTATCAAACTCAACAGCTTCTTTTTTAAAAGAATATAAGAAAGTAAGGGAACAACTATGACAGTTAATCTTGATTGTCAAGTTGAGTAAATGAAAGGCAGCCAGGAAATCAGTAAAGCCCGCTTCTGAGTATCTGTGGCAGAATGTTTCAAGAGATGATTGCTATGTAGGACAGTAAACTGAGGGAGAAGACGCAGCTTGAATGGATGGATGGTGCAGTAGGCTGCAGCCTGGAGATAACACAGCAGAAAGAAGAAGCTGGCCGTTAAGGGCCTTCTCTGTCTTTCCTGGCCACCATGTGGTAAGCAAATGTTTTGGTTTTTTGATTTGTTTTGTTTTTGTTTTTGTTTTTGAGACAGGGTCTCACTTCTGTAGTTCAGGCTGACACTGAGCTCAACCTTTAACCCACAGCAATCCTCCTGCCTCTGCCTCCCAAGTACTGGGATTATAGGCCTGAGCCACCATGCCCGGAACTGTGGTATGTGGTACTGATTGCTGGTAGACATGAGTATCCTTGCCTGGCATTGTTGTATGTGGTTGCCAGGGATCGGCAGGCACCTGGAACCACTGAGCTAAATCCCCGGACCAAGCAAGTGTTGTTACCGTGTCTATTCTCTGTGATGTGCTGCCTCACCGCAGGCCTCAAAGCAGGGGCAGGAAGTTGCCATGAACCAAGACTTCTGAAACTATGAGCCAAAATAAACATTTCCTTCTATATTTTTATTTTGGGGGATATTTTGTCATTTTATATTTGATAAAATTGTTATTACTTTAAAATAGAACATTTTCTTGCCTTTATTTAGTGTCTTAGATAAATATTGTTAGTAAAAAGTATATATCTTGATTAATCAACAATTGTTTTCCCTATTTGCTCATATTTTTAACTACATAATAATATACATGCACAAATGTGGAGATATTCACATGAATTTTTTTTTGCGTGATTATAGCTGACTACATAGCAGGTGAAATAATAAAATTGTTTCTATTTTTCCATATTTTGTTTTCTTTAAAAGAGGAACTTCATCACTATAAACCAAAAAGTAAAAGGAGTAATGCAGTCATATTTAGCATGAAACTTTTACTGACATTGAACAGTTTAATTGGAATATTATTGAAAGGTTTCAAGAAAAAGTAATAATTGGCATATAGCTTCTGTTACAAAAGAAAGAAAAATAAAAGCAGTGAAAGGAAGGAGGAAAGAAGACAGAAAGAGAGGAAAAAAGAAGAATCCTAGAGGAAAGAGAGTAAACATGAGAAGGAATGGAAATTTCAGAAATTTGGGGTTTTTAGGAAACAGTTTAGCTAAAGATGAATTAGATTAAGAAGATTAAAATTAATTCTTAAAACAAAATTTTTAGCCTTGTCTTTTCTACTTAAATTAGTTTTATATTGCTATCTAAAAAATCACCACAAACTTGATTAAAACTTGCTTATTTAGTTTTATTTATTATCTCATGGGTCCAGTGAGTGAGAATTTTCGGCACAATTTGACCTCTTCTCAAGGTGTTCCAAGATTGCAAATAAGATTTCAGTTAGGTGGCACTAGAGGATCTCTACAGGGGAAAAATGCTTTCATGTTCATTTAGGTCATTAACAGGCCTCATGATTTTGTGTTTGTGTAACTAAGGCCTTCTGATGCCCTTTGCTTGCTGCTTTCCGTATCTTCTATCAGCATTGTCATATAATGTTTTCAAATTATAAGATTGAATATTGTCAACTGAACTATATTCTACTGGTTAGAAGCATGTGATAGGTTCTACCCACACTCAGGATATAGAGACTATACAAGAGTTTGAACTAAAAAGATTAGCAATCATTTGGGGATCACTTGCAGTCAAATATTTCAAGCCCTAAAAGACAAGACCCTCAAAAAAAAAAAAAAAAAAAGACAAGACCCTCCAGCCTAGATTGATGTGTCATTTAAGGTTATTTTTCAAAATTGATAGAGTAATTAGATACTTCCATAATAAAGAACACCCGAGAAACTTCATGAATACCAAACCAAAAAACTCCCAAAATATTCTGAATAAAATCCTAGAAAAAGACAGTCAGGGTCACAGCTTCATCAGACCTAACAAGCAAGTGAAGCTACAAGGCAAGGAAAGAAATAAAACATAAGGAGGAAAATTTTTATAATAATAATAATAATAATAATAAAAGAGCCAACAACAGGAAAGTGCTGTGACAAGGATAAGTCAACACATATCAGTTATAACCATCAATGTAATGTCCTCAGCTTACCAATTAAAAGAGTAGACTAGCAGAATGGATTAAATAGCAAGACCTTACAATATGCTGTATACAAGAAATACTTAATTCAAAAAGAAATTCCTAGTGTGAGAGTAAATGTATGGAAACGAATTCTCCATACAATAGGAACGTGGAAAAAAAGAGTAACTATCTTATTTCCACACAAAATAGATTTCACATTAAAACCAATTAAGAGAGTCAAACAAAGTCACTGCGTCCTTGTAAAGGAAATAGTCCAAAAGGAAAAGATGATAATCATAAATATATGCAGCAAATGCTAGTCTAGCTAACTGTATAAAACAAATATTAATGAACTTCAAAAGCCAAAAAACACTAGTACAATAGTAGTGGGAGACCTCAACATCACTACTGTCACAGAGAGATCAACTAGATAAAAAAAATCAGTGGTGAAATACTAGAACTGAACCAAACCTTTGAAGAAGTGGACTTAATAGATGTCTAAAGATAATTCCATCCCACAAAAACAGAATATATGTTCTTCTCAACTGCACACAGGTCATTCTCCAAAACAGACCCACTTGCTAATTAAAGGAACATGTTTAAGTAAATGCAAAGGATTGAAGTTATCCTTTCAGTACTTTCAGACTATACTACCTTGACATTGAAGATCAGTAACAAAAGAAATTGTAAGAAATTTTGAAACACATGGACATTAAACAACACTGTCTTACATAACCAGTGTGTTGTAGAAGCATTTAAATAGCTCCTACAATTAATGATGACACCAATACAACATACAAGAATCTATGGAACACAATGAAAGCAGTGCCATGAAGGAAATTTATAGCAGTGTATACCCATACCAGGAAAACAGAATGAGTTCAAATAAATGACCTGAACTGCTCCTCAGGCTCCTAGAAAAAGAAGAATAAGGCAAATCTAGAGCTCATACAAGACAGGAAATTATAAATATTAGAGCACAAATTAATGCATTGAAGACTAAGAAAATGACATAAAAATCAGTAAATTGAAGATTCATTCGTGGTTCTTTGAAAAAATAGTTCTTGGTTCTTTCATTTTATGGTTCTTTGAAAAAATAAAATTAACAAACGTTTAGCCAACCGTTTCAAACAAAGGAAAAGCTCAGAGCTATGGATGAAGGAATAAAAGATGGGAATCACCCAGATCCAGAGATGCTAAGAGTGTAATAAACATCTACTCTGAGAAACTGTACTCCAACAGGATGGAAAACACATAAGAAATGGACATTCCTAGATACGTAAGAACTTTAAAAGTCAAATGAAAATTCCAAACCCCTAGTAAGAGTGTAATTGAAAATGTAATTGAAAACTACCAAAAAAGAAAAGTCCTGGCCCTGAGAGCTTCACTGCTGAATTCTATGAGAAATTTGGGGAAGACCAAATGCCTCTACTTCTCAAACTCTTTAATGAAATGAAAAGGGATGCAGTACTGCCAAATTCATTCCTGGAAGCAGCCATTACATTGATTCCAAAGCAGAAAGAAATGCAGCCAAGAAAGACAACTGCAGGCTAATCTCCATATAAATATATGCAAAAATTCTAAATAAGATGCTAGCAAACAATACAGAGGATCAGTAAGAAGATCATATAACCTAAGCAAGTTGAATTTATCCCAGGGATGCAAGTATGATTCAACATATGTAAATCAATAAATGTAATACACTATATTAACAGAGTCAAGGACAAAACCTATCTGATCATCTAAATAGATGGCAGAAGTGTTCAATAAAATCTGAACTCCCATTCATGGACAAAGTCCTATAAAAAATTGGAATAGGTGGTCTTTATCTCAAACTGATAAAAGCTAATTATGAAAAACTAACAGCCAGCATCACACTGAATAGTTAAAAACTAAAACCTTTCACTCTAAAATCAAGAACAAGACAAAGATATCCATTACCACCCCGCCTGTTCAGTATAATTCTAGAAACATTAGCCACAACAATTAGGCAAGAAAAAGACATAAAAATAGTAAATATAGTAAAGAAAGAAGTTAAGCAGTCACTTTTGGTGATGTGATACTCACTCCACAAAGAATGGCTGCTGTCAAGAAATCAACAACAGATTCTGGTGGAGTTATGGAGAAAAAGGATCCCTTCATCATTGTTGGTAGGAAAGTAGGCTGGTACAACTGCTGTGGAAAGCAGTGTGGAGATTCCTCAAAAAGCTAGGATTAGACACCCCTGGGTATATTCGCCAAAGAATTAAAAGCATCATATCACAGTGACATATGTACACCCATGTTTATAACAGCACAGTTTGTAATAGCTATATATTGTAAATCCAAATGCCCATCAACAAGAAGCTAGATAAAGAAGATGTGGTTTTCAGCACTCAGAAAGCAGAAGCAGGTGGATTGCTGTGAGTTCAAGGATAGCCTGGGCTATATAGTAAGTTCAGGGCCAGCCTGAACTACAGAGCAAGACCCTAACTCAAAAACTTAAAAAAAAAAAAAAAAAGATATTAAAAAAATAGGTCTCAGAGGTGTAAATACAGTATCTTTTCTCAGGTATGAGAAACTGAAGGTTGAATGAGTTGTAAAATGTATGATAAATATTGTGTAATGGAAAAGGAGGTAGGGGTAAGTGAAGAAAAAAAATATTTGATGGTAAGAAAAGGGAACAAAGCTAATGTATATAGGGGGCAGGGAGTTGTAGGGTGGGTAAGGGAGTGGGAAAAATAAGAATTAAGTCATGTGTTATACTGGTACAAATTCTCAAAGTCAGTTGTTATCGTGATATTATGTAAAATTTACCAATAAAATCAATTTAAAAATTATCAGTGTCAATTGTGATCATGGTATGCGTATAATAAAATCAATCTTTTTCAAAAAAGATGTTGTTTTAAAAAAATAAAATGGAGTATTATGCAGCCATAAAGCTTAGGTGACTGTTTCTTGTTCTACACAACTGTGCAAATCTTTAAAATGTATTAACAGTGAATATTGGATCTATGGAGGCAGCATTTTAACTTACAATATAGTACAACCAGTGACTATACCTGCACAATAGATTTCTCAGTTGAGTATAAATTAAAAAGTAAGAGATGTGTAAATATCGTATCTTTTCTCTGGTATGAGAAAATGAAAATGTAAATGAGATGTAGTGTATATAGATGATATTGTGAAATAGAAAATATTTAAAAAGAAAGAGGGAGTAAGGGCAAATAACAAGGGGGAAAATGTGACAGTAATAAAAAAGGAAACAAAGCTTATGTCTATAGGGGTGGGGGGTTGCAGCACAGGGGGAGGGGAAAAATGAGAATCAAGTCATGTCATATTCTAGTACAAACTCTCAATGTTGAATGTGATGATGATGTGTATTCATAATGTACCAATAAAGATTTGAATTTGAAACAAAATGACAGTTAGTCTGTAGTATTTTAACTTTATTAGAAGTTAATATTTTGTCTCATTTTATATAAAACAATACTATTCATTAATGACATTGTCTACAAAGTCATAGAATACTAAAGAATTTATGCAATCATATTTTTAAAATTCAGTAGCGTGTTTCATAATGAGAATTAAGTATTTTGGCATGACTTACTATATTTGTTTAACTTAGTATTCATCCATCAGAGGATGTCTATACAACATGGCTTTTAAGTGAAACTTGAGTCGGTAATTTGACTCTAGGAAATAATTTTGAAGTCTGTCTCAGCACTCAGAACTTCATAGAAGTGAGCAAGTAACTCATGAATAATAAACATTTTCTATGAAGTTGTCCTCATTTTTTGGCCAGACATCCATATTTTCTTTATCCTTTGAGTAATATACTTTATAAAGCTATCTAACTAATATTATTTTCTGATTATCTTTTTCTGTGATATTTATGATCCTAAACTTGGTGTAGCTATAATTATTTAGATATTTTAGAAGATAAAACTAAAAATTCTTTAAAAATTACGACCTGTGAATTTCATCAGCCAATATTATGATGTAAAATGTGTTTCTACTCAAATTAGTGTATTTTTCTTCCTCTGTTTCAAGTCTGAATAGAGTTGGAAGGATGATGGCATAAAGCATTGTGTACTGTTAGTCTCTTAAATTGATAAAAGAAATAGATAAGTAGGAAGTCTGTTAGCATAGTACCAGAAATATGTGGGCTGCTGAACAGACAAGATAAGTACAGAATAATTTATGGCAGAGCTTCTTCAAATTCTTCAAACGTTTCTCCCTAGCAACTTGATCAAAACTATAATTATTTAATATTTGTGCATTAATATTCTTAATGCATTCCTTTATTATAAGTTATATGAAGGCAAGGAAAGTCTGTCTTATTTTCTTCATCCTCAGTCCCAGCATATGTTTAAGTACATGATAGAGTTGCTCAAAAAAGTATTTGTTGAATATGTTTATGAATTGGAAAGTTTGACTTACAAATTAACAAGTACATATGGAAGACTCGTGTATTTAATGTGTATGTAATCAGTGTAAATATGCATTTCTATGCCAGTATTTACTACCTACTAGTTATTTTTCATTATTTATAATTTGTACACATTTTTACTTGTTGTTCACAGAAATACCGTGAAATAGATGATGGTGCTCTTTCCATTTTATGAGCAAGCAATGGCCTGCTTATACATTTACTGTAGTTGGAGAAAATTTATTTTTTCTAAGCTCATGTAGGTGATGTGACAGATTCTGGCCTTAAATCACTTGTTGTACTAGTTGTGTATAGTGACATCAGCTTTGTATCCTGTGTCCAGTTCTTAAATGGTGATTGCTGAATTAATGTATGTATATAATTATCATTAAAATCTAGAAATAAGTAGATGCTTTATTTTACATGCAGTAAAAATAGTTTTTTATAATAAGGATAATTTAATTTAATAAATCTAAGTTGTCTCATTTACATAAAAGAAAACAGAGCATCCAAATTTTTAAGGTACCTCTCTAGGACAAGAAAAGAAGTCTTTGGCAATGAATAAAATAGCACACAATAGGTGTTGGATTACCTAAATTAGTTATTTTCTTGAATGTTCTACAAATACTAGAGTTCAGCTCATTACATTTTCTATTATTTTTTTAGAACCAATGCAGTTAGTAATAATATGGAGAGTGACAAGAAAAGGAAACTGAGTTAGCAAGATATTTTATTTAAGCATTGATAAATAAGATGAAGATGAGAAATCCAGGAACAACCATGGAGATGTGGAAGAAAAATAAAATTCAGCATCATATTTTGTTGTCAGTGTCAAGGTTTTTGAAGAAACGGGTTTCAGCTCTGGCTGAGAGGATGAGGCCACAGAGTCACCACACAGACTCAGTATAATACCTGTCAGAATTCCTGATGCCATTTGTTGTAGAAATGGCAAGACAGAACCTGGAATTTTTCTGAAATTGCAAGGCATCACAATTTATCAAACAATCTCAGAACAAAATATTCAGATTCACATTTTTGTTTTACCACTTACTATAAAGTTCCCAGCAATTGGTGTAGTTTTGTTGTTACTAGACACTCAGGTCTGTCTATTAAATCTCATTTGCTTGTTGCTCATCAAAACAGGAGGCCATTTATTTTGGTGAAAAAGTAAAAGATTTTACTAAAGTTAGCTACAAGAAGCTGGAAAAGCCTCCTGTACTTTCATCATCATATTCCTATATCCAGGTTCGCAGATCTTTTATAGTAAAGAACAGAGCAAAGGGGAACTACTGTGAGGCAATATGTACCTCCAAGCTTGATTAGTATTGCCCAGACATCTTAACTCTTCTTCTTCCTGTGGAGGAAACTAAGACCCAACTTCCTCAAGCTGGCAGTGACATTTTCTGTCACTTTATCTAGGCTAAAAAGAGGAGGGGATGTTTCTCCTCAAGAGGAAGTTTGGAGAAACAGCTTATCTCTGAAAGAGGATTCTCTCTCGAATTCATTTACATCTTCTTTTCTCACACCAGAGAAAATACATGATATTTACACATCTGTGACTTATTTATTTCACTTAGGATATCCTGAAGGTACATCTATTTGAGTATAAATGACCCAATCTTATCATTTTTATGGCAGGACAATACTCCATTCTGTAAAAGAACCACATCGTTTTTTATCTAGCCTCCAGTTGAAAAACATTTTGGTTTCTTCTAAGATTTCTAAGCTATCACAGACTGAGGTGCTGTAAACATGGGTGTGCATATGTCATTGTTATATCAATCTTGTAATTCTTTTGTATATATACCTAGCAGAAGAATAGCAGGGGAAAATGAAACCTCTAATCCTAGTTATTTGAAAACTCTCCAAACTTATATCCACAGTGGTTGTATGAGTCTACACTGCCACCAACAGTGGAGAAGAGTTCCTTTTTTTCCACAGCCTTGCCACATTTGTTGCTGGCTAATCCTGAGAGGTAGATATTATGAAATAGAATATATATAAAGGGAAATGGGGTGTACCAGTAAATAACAAGGGAAAAAATAATGAGATTATTTTAAAAAAGAAAACTTATGTATATAGGGGGCGGTAATGGTAGGGTGGGTATGGGAATGGTAAAAAATGAGAATTAAATTGTGTCATATACTGATACAAATTCTCATTGATGTGTATATGTAGTGTACCAATAAAGATTTCAGTAACGGAAAAAGATTCTCTTTCTAAAAGAAAAAAATTCTAATTTTTAAAGTATAGTTTGCTGTGCTCTTTACACTAGTGTTAAAAATCTGTGTATTCTACAATATTTATTTGTATTGAAATATCACATGATATCCATAAATTTGTTCAATTTTTGTTATTTAAAAAAATTTTTTTGAGATAAACGCTTGCTTTTTTTTTTTTTTTTTGGTAGTTCAGGCTGGCCCTGAACTCATTATGTAGCTCAGACCAGCCTCAAACTCACAGCAATCCTCCTGCCTCTGCCTCCTTAGTGGTGGGATTACAGGCGTGAGCTACCACACCCAATATTGTGTTATGTGATTACCAGGGATCAAACTCCAGACCTTGTGCTTGTCAAGCAGAGGCAGGAACCAATGAGTTAAATCCCTTGCTTTATTTAAAAAAATTTTAAATCATATATAGATAATCCAATGAAAGTAGAAATTTTTAGTCATTTTTGTCATCATTGGGACAAACCTGACACATGAAACTTAAAGAAGCTCAAAGTTTCAGTGGGTTAATTCCATGATCAGCCAGCTCCAAGGCAGAAGCATGAATGGTGGAAAGGCCCAGTATAAAGCTTACATAATGTCACCAATGTCATAATGTCTCCTCCTTCTGAAGGAGCCAGAAGTACCAATACATTTTTCCAGCTCACATCTCCACCTTTGCTCCACCTCCTAAAAATGCGTCTAACTATTGAATTCAGCAATGGATTAAACCAGTGATGACTATATTGACCTCATGTTCCTGTCAACTTCCAAATACATGAGACCTAGCAGGGACATTTTAGATATAAATCATAACAGAATTTAAGATCTAAGAATGAGCTCATGCATGCCTGAGAATTGATTTTTAACAAGGATGCCAAGTTGTATCTGGGACAATAATAGCTCTTGGGGAAAAAAAAAAAATAGTCTTCTCAACAAATAATCCTGGGGCACAGGATCTCTAGATATAAGAGAAATTATTTAAAGTTACATTGTGTAAAAAAGTCAACTCATATGAGTCAGTGACTTAAGTGTTACACTTATAACCATAAGACTATTTCAAGAAAACAAGGCAAATATTTATCTCCTTGGATTTGGCTATAGATTCTTATGTATGACATTTTCTTATATAGGACATCAGTAATATTTAATCTTGACATTTATATATCAAATATTATCAAAGAATGAAATGATAGCTTATAAAAGGAAGAAAATACTTGATAAAATTGCATATCTGACAAGGCTTTAAAATTTAGCCTAAAAATTCCTAAAACTCAGTAGTAGTTGCAGTACCAGAAGAAATAAGAGCGGGTAAGAAGCATATGAAGAAATACTCAACATCGCTGGCTATTTAAAGGATGCAAATGAAAACAGCGTGACATTACATCTCCACAAAGAATGGCTGCTATGAAGAATCCAACCAACAGCATTTGTTTTTCTACAAATGACAAAGTTAATCCTTTATGGCAAATTAGTACTCCATTTTATGTAACTATGATTCTTGCTTTATCCGTTCGTCTGCTGATGGACATGTAGACTTCTTCCAGTAGGTATTATGAATTGTACTCCAATAGGCATGAGTATGTAGGTGCCATTGTGACATTATATCTTTAACTCTTTAGAAATAGCCAAAGTTTAAACTAGGGTATTTTTTATTCAGGTAGATGTTTTGGAGTTTTAGGGCCTAAAGCACTTGGTAACGATATGATAAGCACAACAATGTCCAGCCTTTAGTAAGTACATTTAGTAAGTACATTTAAAAAGTAAAAAGAAGCAGATAAGATTATTAACTTAATAATGTACTTTTATAATTGAGAATGTTATTTCAACATGAAGTGTTTTCAAATTTTCCATTTTTCATATTAAACATTCAACTTTTGATGTGTACTTAAATATTTGTTAACTCATCTATGTACTAGTTCTTTCATTAACTTAAATATTATTGAATATCAGTATGTATCAGTTTTCCCAATTTTTAATAGACATTTCCAAGAAGAAAATCAGATAACATACATGTCATGCGTGTTTTATACAGCTCTTGGTCACTTGCTAGATACTGAAGATGTAGGTGAGTTCTAGAATGTATGGTAGACATGGTGAAATAGAAAATATTCAAAGGGAAAAGAGGGTAGGAATAAACAAGGGGGAAGAAAAATGTGATAGTAAAAAAAGGAAAGAAAACTTATGTGTGGAGGCAGCAGGGAGGAGGTAGGGTGGGCAGGGGAATAGAAATAAATGAGAATTAAGTCATGTTATATACTGGTATAAATTCTCAATGTGGAGTGTGATCATGATGTGTATAAAATATACCAATAAAATCAGTGTATTTAAAAAATCATCATTATGACAAGAGCATATATTAGGAATTGAATTATTTGTAAACCTCAAATTCCTTTCTGTTTGATAAATATTGCCAAGTACTACTTTAGAAGAGTGAAAAAAAGAAAAAGAAAGAAAATAAATAAAAGAAATTTAGTTGTAGGTAAAAATCTATATAATGTTTTCTTCTTTACTATTAATTTTTAGTACTTTTAAACTAATATATAAGAAACTTGCAGACTTTCCTCAAAGGTTATTGTGGTCAGCCTTGAGAGGTTATTGGTAGCTGTCTGATCTGAATAGTATGTCTTCCATTTTTTAAATACATTGTTGCTGGTTTTGAGAATTTTTTTTTCTCCTAATTTCAGGTTGGGTGGGACTATATCAGCATACAAGATAGTACCAGATGAAATAGAAGAAATCAAGGTATAGTATGGCACTTTTCACCTTCATTTATGCTTAGTATTTTGATGGGGATGTGGCAAAAGAACTGCTTTTCTCACGTTTTTGACTTGTAGTTATGCTATGACATCATTAAATCACCAGTATTCTTTCAATTAAAAATATATATGTAATAAATACCATCATATTTCATCTGCAGTTTGCAAAATACTTCTAAGAAAAATACTAAGAAATTCAAAAAGCAACACTTTCCTGTGAAATTCATTGAGAATGTACAGAAGAAAGCATTCTGGATATACATTAGTCTGTATAATATAATATCTTTTCATCTTGTTTCAGTTTATTTTCCCTATAATTCTTCATTAATAACAAGTCTTTTAGAAATATTTCCAGATTTTTAAAAAATACAAATACTAATTTCATTTAAATATGTATTACAATAAATGATTGACCTTATTCTTTAAAACTTAGAGCACTGCTATATTCTGTCTGTAAGTTTTTACTAAGTCTTATGGAATGTTAGTCATCTAGCACAACATTTTGCTCTTGTCTAGAGAAATAAATAATACTTTTTACAGTGTTAACTGCATATAAAAACCAGCTAATTATTTTGCAGATTGTACTAGACTTTTATTATCAAGTTTAATGTCATTTTAGCAATTTGTACCACTTTTACATTGAGTTAGCCCAATTATTATTTGATATGTTATAAATTACAGTATGTTAGCTATTCTAATGACATAATCTTTCAGCATCAGGGATTTATGCAATGATTCTATAATAGCACCGTAGAAATATTTCAAGAGATTCATTACAACCTGAGGTAATTATAAAGATGCACAAACCAACAGAGGGAAACCTTATGTCTAATCTGTCCCTCATTTTTCAGATACGGAAATTGAAAGAAATAAATATAAACTTGTTAGGTATTTGAGGTTCATTAGTTGTTCTGCAGATATAATTAAATACTGTTAAATAGTCTGAGACATGAGTATGTTACTTCTTAAAATACATGTTATAGTTCCTCCAAAGAAACTTAAACTTTAGATTCTTAAGCAATCAATAAGTAAATAAAAATAGAGCATTTGTATAAATAATATGAAGTTTAAATCCATCATAAAGTTATTCTGTTTTATAATATAGTGAAATATGTGCTAATGTGATCATGATAAAAATCCTTAGAGAAACATTTATAGAGGGATCTTACCTCAAACTGGAAAGTGATTTATAACGAACTCACAGCCAATATCATACTAAGTGGGAAAAAACTGAAAGTGTTTGCTCCAAAATCAAGAACAAGGGATTTCCTCTGTCATCAGCTCTGTAGTAAAAACTGTGAAATTTGAAGAAAATGACTGAAGAGAACTTTAGAAAGTAGACATTTTCTGTTCCTCAAGAGGCATGGTCCCTACTACCAAAATTGATTAGCACACTGAATGCAATATCTTTTAATAATATTCATGGCAAAACTAGAAAAAGAAATCCTGAAATTTGAATGCAACTCAAAGAGACCGGAATAGCCAAAACAATCCTGAACAAAGTAGAAGATATGACCATCCTGAAATTCAGGTTATCCTTCAAAACTATAATAATAGAAACAGCATGAAACTGGCACAAAAACTGACAAATAGGCAGTAAAATAGAATAGAAAGCAACAAAATGACCTTATGCACCTTTAGGCATCTGATCTCTGACAAGTTATCCAAAAAGCCTTGTATAGGGCATCAAGCCTCAACCATCAGGTTCAGGAAATAGGCATGTGGTGCACCTCCTAGCCAAACCGGAACCTCTCCCTTAACTTATACCCCCCCAAAAAAATTGCCACAAGCAAGTAATCAACACTATATCCTGGGCTATAAGAAAAACTACAACAAATACTGTAAAATAAAAATTTTACACAATATTTCTTCACATGACAATGGACCTATAACAAAAAGATAAAAGGAATATCTGTAAAGTGAGAATTAATAGACATGCTTAGAAATAAGGAAGGACATCTCAAAATATGGAAGGCAGCTAAAACAAGGCTAAGAGGACAAAGTATAATACTAAATGTGTATATAAAAAAGAAAGTTCTCAAATCATACTCTAAGTTTCTCCCTGAAGAAACGAGGGAGAAAAGGCAAAACAAATTCAACACAAAGAAAAGAGAGGAAGTAATTAAAGAATTGAAAATAGAAAAATAGTACACAAGATTGAATAAAATTAGAAGCTGGTTCTTTATAAAACTGATAAATTTTTTGCTAGACTGACAGATATAGAAGAAGTATTACTTAAGGTACTGTACTATTCATGAAATGTCAAAATTCTAGGCATATACAATAGACTAGTAGAGTCAGCCAAGAAAGAGAAATAGGATGATAGATTTCTATGTGTATGTGATAGGTTTTCTAAAAACAAAGGTAACAAAACTTAGCTTCAGTGAAAAACAAAATCTACTGTTGTCATTGTGAGCATATGTATTCAATATGATACTTTACATAATAAGTGTCCAGTAAATGACAAATGACCACCAGGTAATTTGATCTTAATAGACTTGAGAAGTAAAGGATAGAAGTTTATTTAGCGTAGATGACTCCATGAAAGATACCCCAGCACTTGGACTAAGGAATAAAAAACAGTGTTATATTTTTAGAAAAATAATGAGTATTGGCAGTCTTTCAGGAGTACAAATGAGAAAATACCTATTTCTGGTTTGTTTTTGGTTTTGGAAATTATTTTCGTCTGTCTTATCTTGTTTTCTCATACTGTGCACTTACTTGGGAGCCCTCTTTTTCTCAGAGGGAATATCTAATAAGATAGTCCTAGAGCATTGATAGAAAAATGCAATACTTTCTGGGCCAGGGATTTAGCTCAGTGGTTCCGGCGCCTGTCTTGCAAGCACAAGGACGCGGGTTCAATCCCCGGTCAATCACGTACAATACTGGGCATGGAGACTCACCCCAGCAGCAACCAGTACCACATATCACAGTGCCGGGCGTGGTGGCTCACGTGTGTAATCCCAGCACTCGGGAGGCAGAGGCAGGAGGATTGCTGTGATGTGAGTTTGAGGCTGAGCTTAGGGCCAGCCTGAACCACAAAAGCGAGACCCCACAAAAGAAAAAGAAAAAGAAAAATTCAATATTTTCAAGTATAAACAACATCAAGTAGCTGCAAGTTCTTCTCTCTCCTGTATATTTTATCTTATAATCCCCTTACATTTTAAAACCAAAACTAGTATACCATTATATAATATGGAGTATGTAATTTCCTTTTTTTTAAAATTCAAATCTTTATTGGTACATTGTATATACACATCATCGCATTTAACAATGGGAATTTGTACCACCATATGATACAACTTAATTCTCATTTTTCCCATTCCCCAACCTACCCTACCATCCCCCCATATATATAAGCTTTGTTTTCTTTTTTTTTTATTACCATCGCATTTTTTCGCTCGTTACTCTCCACCACACCCTATTTCCTTTCCAATATTTTCTATTTCATGATATTTACTATATATAATAGAAGTCATTTACATCTTCATTTTCTCATACCAGTGAAAAGATACATATTTACACATCAGTAACCTATTTATTTCACTTATGACAATATCCTGAAGGTACATCCATTTGAATATAAATGACTCAATCTTATCATTTTTTATGGCCGAATCATACTCCAGTCTATAAAAGAATCACATCTTCTTTATCTAGTCTCCAGTTAATGGACATTTTGGTTGTTTCCAGTATTTAGCAATCACAAACTGAGCTGCTATAAACATGGGTACACATATGTTGCTGTGATATGAATCTTTCATTTTTTTTGTGTGTGTATACCTAGCAGAGGAATAGCAGGGTCAAATGGGACCTCTCATTTTAGTTTTTGAGGAATCTCCACACAAATTTCCAATGGGAGAGTCTACTCTCCCACAAACAGTGGAGAAGAGTTCCTTCTTCTCCATAGCCTCGCCAGCATTTGTTGCTGGCTAATTCTGAGAAAGCAGCCATTCTTTGTGGAGTGATTTTTTTTTTAAGCTCTTCATATATTCTAGATATTAGCCCTTTGTCTGAGAAACAGCTGGTAAAAATTATAATTTTCTTATCAGTACCAGGACACTCTGATCTGCTAAATAAAAAAGTTCCTGGCTGTATTTCAAAAGATAAATCTATATGACTTTCTGCCGTTTTTTGTTGTATATAGATAGATCAATGATCTGTTATTTTTCTAATCATTACATACTTCTACATGAAAATCAGAAAGTTCCATGATACCTTGTGTATTCCACATTAGACTAATAATTAGTGAACTGAATTTCAGATGTTTATTTTTAAGAATTTATTCAATAGAATTAAATAAATTATATAATATATATTTTCTGTGTCCAATTACTTGTCTTAACTATATTCATCCTAATAACTTTAATGTCCAAAGGAAAAGGCACATTGTATATGAAACTTATTTCAGAGATGTGTCATGAATATTTGAAAGAAAATGTTAACTATGCCAAATTCTTCAGTTTCCTGCTACTCATATAATCTCAATGTAGAAATTGTATTCTCATACCAAACTTTGATACATACAAAACTCAGGAATAATACAGTTCACCACATTATCTGCTTCCTTAGTAATTTGGTAATGTTTATACATTTGTGCATAGAGCCAAGGATTTCTTTTTTTATTTCCTTTTATGGAACCAGAATTATAATAAATTTTTTTAACTACCAAGTATTAATTGTACATACTAATGGAGTTTAGTAATATTTCAGTAAATGCATGAAATATTTACTGATCATATCTGGCTTCCCTTTATTCAGCCTCACCTCCATATCCTGCCAACCTCTGGCAGTTGCTATTTTGTATGCAGATGGGGTTAGATTTTTTAAATTTTGTTGATTGTTTTGTGTTGCCTTCCACATGTGCTGCACAACAAACAGCAATTGCCCTTCTGTTTTTGATATATTTTATTTAGCAAATGTTCTCTAATAACATCCATTTTACTGCAGATAGAAGAAATTCATTCCTGTTTATGTTTGAATAATAATCCATCAAATAGATATACCCATTTTCTTAATATCTTAATGTATTGATGGGCACTAAGGTTGACTTTCTCAGCTGGTGAGAATACTCCAATAAACATGGGAACAAGTATGTGTGAAATCTCTGAGCTATTCTTAATGGTTGCACTAATTTATATTCTCTTTAGCTGTATATGAGAGTTCTTTTTTCTCCACATCCTTGCTAACATTTTAAAAATAACATCCCTTCTAACTAGAATAAGATGTTATTTCATAGTTCCAATTTGCATTTCCCCGAATGCTAGTGATACTGTGCATTCTTTCATATATTTCTTGTGTTTTTCTTTTGAAAAATATATTCAAATGAAATCCCATTTTTCAAAGAACTACATTTTTGTGTTTTTTTTTTTAGCTCCCTGTATATTACTACCAGGATGAATCATTAATTCAATGAGAATTTGACCAATATATTCTATTTATAGGTTTTCTCTACTTTGTTGACTGTTTCCTTTACTGTGCAATAGCTGTATAATTTCATGCAATTCCATTATTTCATTTTTGCTTTGGTTTTAACTGTGCTTTTCAGATATCTAAAAATAGTACTGCTTGTACTAGTATCTTGAAGTCCTTATTTCATATTTTCTTCTACAAGTTTCATTGTTTCAGCCTTTTAACATATATATCTTTATCCATTTTCCAGTTGTTTTCAGTGAACAGTGAAAGAGATGAAAATTTAATCTTCTGCATATAGATATTCAGTTTTCCGAGCATTCTTGCTTTACAGGCTCTTCTTTCACCAATCAATGCTTTTGGAAGCTATTTTAATAATCACTTGGCTCTAGACACACAAGTATATTTCTGTGATCTGTTTTATTCTTTTCATGTTTGAGACAGTTTTTATGCAAGTATGTACTGTTTTGATTACTGTCAATTTTTAGTATGCTTGAAATACAGTATTGTGATGCCTCCAGCTTTGTTCTTTTTTTTTTTTTTTTTTTAAGGTTTTTTGAGACCGAGTCTCGCTTTTGTGGTTCAGGCTGGCCCTGAGCTCAGCCTCAAACTCACATCACAGCAATCCTCCTGCCTCTACCTCCCGAGTGCTGGGATTACAGGCATGAGGCACCACTCCCGGCACTGTGGTATGTGGTACTGGTTGCTGCTGACGTGAGTCTCCATGCCCAGTATTGTTATGTGGTTACCAGGGATCAAACCTGGGCCCTTGCGCCTCCAAGACAGGCGCCGGAACCACTGAGCTATATCCCCGGCCCCTCCAGCTTTGTTCTTTTTGCTCAACCTTACGTTGACTATTTGATCTTTTGTGCTTCTGTATGATTTTAGAATTTTTTCTAGTTTTGTGAAGAATGTCACTGGTATTTTGATGCAGATTGATTTGAATCTATAAATAACTACAGATAGTATAGATATTTTAACTATTAATGTATGAGTGTGAAAGGTCTTTCTGTATTGCATCTTTAGTTTATCAGTGTTTTATAATTTTAATTGTAGAAATATTTCATCTCCTTATTTATTCCTGGGTTTGTTTTATTTTTTATTGTAGTTATTACAAATAAGATCTGCTAACCCAATTTCCTTTTCAGCAGTCTTATCATTGATGTTTAAGAAGACTTCTTTTTTTTGTTGTTTTAATTTCATATCCTGTAATATTATTCACTTGTAAATTTTAATAGTTCTTTCATTGTGTCTTTGTATTTTTGTATATATACTCATCATGTGCAAAGAGATAATTTGACTTTCTCTCTTCTATTTCTTTTTCTTGCCTAATTGCAAAATGATTAAAATTTTCAGTACCATTATGAATGAAAGTGTCATAAACTCATAGCAAACATCATACTAAATGCAGAAATGTTGAAGGTGTTTGATGTGGTTGTTGGGTCCTTGTCTGTTTTTTTAAAAATTCAAATCTTTATTGGTACATTATGAATACGCATCATCATCACATTCAACATTGAGAGTTTATACCAGAATGACATAACTTGATTCTCAGTTTTCTCCCTTTCCCCCTACCTTGCAGCCCTTCACCCCCTGCATACAAAAGCTTTGTTTCCTTTTTTCTTTATTACTGTCACATTCTTTCTCCTTTGTCTTTGTTTTGATATCAGGTAATATTGGCCGTATAGAATGAGTATGGAAGCATTCCCTTCTTCCAGTTCACTAGACTAGATTGAGAATAATCAACATTATTTGCAATGAATTCATCATATTATTAGACTTTTCTTTGTTGAGAGACTTTGATAATTGGCTTAATCTCAGTATTCGTTATTGATGACTATAGTTTTCAGTGTCTTTTTGGTAGGTTCTATGATCCCAGAAATGTATCCATCGATCCAGGTTATCAAATTTGTTGGCATGTAGTGGTTTCTGATAATCTCTAATGGTTTTTGTTTGTTTCTGTGATGTCAGTTGTAATGTTTCCTTTTTTTCCTCTTATGTTTATTTGATTATTTTCTCTTTTTTTTCTTAGTCTAGCTAAAGGTTTGTCAATGTTGTGTATATTTTCAAAAACCTAACTCTGTCTGTTTGTCTCTCTATCTCTCTTTGTATTTTTTCTTAGTCTTTATTTCATTTATTTTTGTTCTGTTGTTTCTTACCTTTTCCTACAAGTTTTGGTTTTGGTATACCCTTGCTTGCCTGGTTCTTTAAGATCCATATTTAGTTAGTTCATTTGAAATCTTTTGTTTTTGAAGTTATTGACACTTAAGCTTCCTTCTTTGTACTTCTTATGATATATCCCATATGTTTTGTATTTCTAGTTTGTTTCTAGAAAATTTTAAATTTCTCTTTTGAATTCTTCAGTGGCCTATTGCCTATTCAGTAACATATTGTTAAATCTCCATAATTTATATTGTTTCTGAAGTTTGTTTTGTTGTTAATTTCTAGACTTATTCTAATGTGGCCTGAGAAGACATATGATATAAAATAATGCCTTCCTCAGTTAGCAGAACTTTCATTAAAAGACATGTCTGACTTCATGAGAAAATTTATGTAATTTACTGTGTTCTGTAATAGTGATATTCTTTTGCTTATAGGACTTGAAAAAAAAACATATGCAAAGAATAAATTCTAGAAATCTTATGTACAAGGTGATAACTATAGTTAATATTGTCCTGTATGCTTGAAATTTGCTACAAATAAATCTTAAGTATTCCTATCACATACAGGAAAAAACTCATAAGTATATGAGGTCATATGTTTGCTAACTAAATTGTGGTAATCATTTCACAGTACACACATATATCAAAGCATCATGTTATACAATTTAAATTATATTTGTCAGTTATATTTCAATAAAATGTCATCCATGCAAAAAACAAATTACAGTTTATAGCTACCAACTCTGCTTTCTAGGTAAACTAATCCAAGTTATATTACTGGAAAGGGAAATATTGAGCTATCTGATGTCAGATACATCATAGATAGTTTAAGTAAACATTATTAGGGACTACACATGAATATTCTTGAAGTAATATTGGAAAAAATGCTGATCCTACTTCCTAGATTAAAATCATGAAAGAATAATGAAACCCCACTTAAGAAAATTAAGAAAAAATGGTGTTATCTAGAGAAACTATATTTCAGTTTGAACAAAAGCCAAATGGATATAAATAAATGTTATTTCTTAGACAGTAGAATAAGTATTTCTGAATACAAGTGATAGGGCAATGGGAAGAGAAGTAGGATTAGCATGGAAAAATTGAGCTAAGGACAAGAAACACCTAGACTGCATGAGAGAGTGCTCTTTATTAGAGTGTGTGTATGTATTTATGTTATGATTATAGCTCTAGAATACTGAGTAACTTTTTTTTCTCTAGCGTTTGTGATCAAATTCAGAGCCTATCACATGTTAGACATTCTATTCCTAAACTACATCCCCATCCTCAACATTTTTAAGTATTGCTTCTTAGTTATTATACATTACATTTAATGTATAAGACTTTATAAGTATGATGCTGAATTTTTAAACATATACTTTTTTATAAGAATTTTCAGTGGAAAGTATTTTGTAGTATCATAACAAAAGCTTATGTTACTTTGACTAAGAATCATATTATTCTGTCAAATTGGCCTTTACAATTGTTTATGTCATATGGTGACTAGAATATGTGAGAATTTTTCCTGTATATTATATTAGACAGTGTAATTGGTTCAAATAATATTTAATGAACAACACAGGACTGAAGAATGGAGATCAAGTACTACATCCTGTTTTAAGCAGTATAAGACAGTGTCACTCTAATAGTGATTGCTTGCAATTATTGCTTATGGGTTTGTGTAGTTTGAGTTTTTACTCTCTTCAGTTGTATCACACTAAAAAATATAATACTTGATACTGTGCAACTGTGACAAACAAGTTAGACTTTTGCTTTAAATTATCAGCAACATGTCATGATCATTTTTGCCTATTATACAGTCAAGACACTCATTATATATACAATATTAATAGTTCTACATTATTATATAAAATATAATATTTAATAAATGTTAGAATATATAATAGCAATTTTCCTTTGTTTTCCTTTCATATTAGAAATGATTATTTTGGGTCACAATTTTGAAAATTCTAATCCATGATGTATTGGCCTCATATGGGTGAGGACTGCTATGGTATGAAAACACATCATAGTGGGAATCATGGCAAAGCAAAATTACCTCATGGCCATTAAGCAAAACAGGAAAACAAATAAGGAAAGTACCATGGCCCTGAGATTCCTTTGGGAACATGTGCCCAGTAACCTGTGTACCCCAATGAGGGCCTCTCGTAGGTTCTACTGCCTCCCATAACATCATCCTGGGAACCCAGTCTTCAACACATGTTCCTTTGGGGATATTCAAAAAGTAAACAATAGCAGAAAAATTATTTAAAGAGAAAATTTAGAAGATAGTTCTGTTAGAGGCCAATCTGAGAAAACTATAAGTACAGAATCACCATATGTTTACAAGATAATTTTGTATGAAAAATAATAGTATCTGATAGGCCTACTTCGAAAAAAGCTTGAAGCAGATAAGTAACTAGTGGTTTCATTTGAAATGACAGCGAATTAAACTGCATTTGTCAATTCAAATTTACATTAGTGCCTTGGGCTGAAGAATGGAAACAAAAGAACAACAAATTAATATTCAGGGAATGGAAATTATATATGGATAAAAACCACATGGTACTGGGAAAGCAACAGACCTGAGGACAGTGGAGTAGATTAGATTATCCAGAAACAACTCCAGACACACTAAACTATCTCATCTTTGACAAAGGAGCCAAATACCCTCAGGGGAGGAAGGATAGCCTCTTTAACAAATGGTGCTGGAAAAACTGGACTTTAACCTGCCAAAGTCTGAAGCTAGACCTAGCTCTTTCACCATTTACTAAAATAAAATCAAAGTGAATTAGGAACCTAACCTGCTACAAAACAGGTTAGGTAAAACTCTTGAAGACATTTGGTTAGGGAAAGATTTCAGGAACAAATCCTCCATAGCATGAGAACTGGTAGAAGAAATCAATAAATAGGATCTCATCCTATTGAGAGGTTTCTGCACAGCAAAAGAAACCACCAGCAAAGCAAAAAGGCAACCAACAATATGGGAAAGAATCTTTACCAGCCATTTGTCAGACAAAGGGCTACTATCTAGAATATATGAAGGGCTTAAAAAAATTAGTCCACCCAAATTTAAAGACCCAATTCAAAAATGGGCATCTGAAATGAATAGACACTTTTCAGAGGAAAAATAAAAGCAGCTAAGAAACATATGAAAAAATGTTCAACATCACTAGTCATTTGAGAGATGTAAGGGAAAACAACATTAAGATTTCATCTCACTCCACAAAGAATGGCTGCTATCTCAGAATCAGCCAGCAACAAATGTTGATGAGGCTCGGAGAAGAAGGAACCCTTCTCCATGTTGGTGGAAATGTAGACTTGTACAACCCCTGTGAAGATCAGTTTGGAGATTCCTCAAAAATGTAGGACTGGAGATCCCATTTGACCCAGCCATTGCTCTGCTAGGTATATACACAAAAGAATTAAAAGATTCATATCACAGTGACATATATGCACCCATGTTTATAGCAGCTCAGTTTGTGATTGCTAAATCTTGGAAACAACCAAAATGTCCATAACTGGAGACTAGATAAAAAAGCTGTGGTTCTTCTACAGAACGGAATATGACTCTGCCATAAAAAAAATGATGTTTGATTCATTCGTACTCAAGTGGATGTACCTTGAGGACATCCTCATAAGTGAAATAAATAGATCACAGATGTGTAAATATCGCATCTTTTCTCTGGTATGAGCAAATAAAGATGTAAATGAGTTCTAGAATGTATGTTATATATTGTGAAATAGAAAATACTCAAAGTGAAATGGGGTGAAGGGGGAAGAATAATGAGAATATAACAAAAAAGAAAGGAAACAAAGTTTATGTATATAGAGGATGGGGGTGGTAGAGTGGATAGGGCTATGGGAAAAAAATGAGAAATAAGTTGTGTCACATACTGGTACAAGTTCTCATTGTTGAGTGCAGTCATGATGTGTATATGTAATGTACCAATAAAGATTTAATAAGAAAATAATATATTTACTTTCAATAAAGTACTTATTTTTCTTTAAAAAAATACTAATGGAAAAGTTATTGACAGAAATATTCTATTTGACTGAACCTTCACTGACAATGTTGAACAGCCCAAATATATCTACTAGTTTGTTTTTCTTCCTGTTGTTTGGAGTTTAGAATTAACTAATTCCCTCATACCATACAAAACTGGAGATTAAAAGCCATTCAAGGTAAATATAGAATAATATTTAAAAGTTAATATTGGGCCAGGGATTTAGCTCCATGGTTCCAGCACCTGCTTTATAAACTCATGGTCTCAGGTTCCATCCCCAGTAAAGACATACAACAATACTGGGTGTGGTGACTCACACCCACCAGCTATCAGTACCACATACCATAGTTCGAGGCACGTTAGCTCACACCTGTAATCCCAGCACTTGGGAGGCATATGCCAAGAAGATTGCTGCATTCAAGGCTGAGTTCAGGACCATCCTAAACTACAAAATGAAACCCAGGCTCAAAAAAACTAAAAAAAAAAAAAGTTAATGTTCCTGTAGTTGAAAGGAGAATAAAGACAATAGAAATATTAGTATGCAGAAATTTATTACCTAACAACAGGTTAGGGGAATAAGTGATGTTGTTGGTTTTTTTTTTAATTATTATCTTTATTGGTACATTAAATATACACATCATGATTGCACTCCATAATGGGGATTTGTACCAGTATAAGACACAACTTAAATCTCATTTTTTCCCATAACCCTACCCACCCTACCACCCCCCCCCATATACATAGAATTTGTTTCCTTACTTTTTTGTTACAATCTCAACATTTTCCCCCTTCACCCTATGTACATTGAGCATTTTCTATTTCACAATATACAACATACAATGCTAGGACTCATTACATCTTTATTTTCTCATACCAGAGAAAAGATGTGATATGTACCTATCTGTGCCCTATTTATTTCACTTATGAGGATATCCTCAAGGTATGTCCATTTAAGTAGAAATGATTCAAATTTATCATTTTTTATGGCAGAGTAATACTCCATTCTGTAGAAGAACCACAGATTTTTTATCCAGTCTCCAGTTGATGGACACTTGGGTTGTTTCCAAGATGTAGCAATCACAAATTGGGCTGCTATAAACATGGGTGCACATATGTCACTGTGATAGGAGTCTTTTAATTCTTGTGTGTATATACCTAGCAGGGCAATGGTCCGGTCAAATGGGACCGTCAATCCTAGCTTTTTGAGGATTCTCCAAACTGATTTCCACAGGGGTTGTACAAGTAAGTGATGTTGTTTTTAAAAGCATGAGTACTAACAGTATAGGAACCACTACAAGAGAGTGTTCTGAGTTCCCTGACACCCTCAATTTGGAACAAAGGTAGAGATTCAGATATAAACATATACACCATACAAGGAACTGTTCTACAGCTAGTATCTTGGTCCTTCTATTATCCCTCAACCCCCTCGTGAAAACAGTTAGATATATATCTACAGTTTTCTCTTCAGCCAATGCCTATTTTGAATTTTAGTAGCAAACCTTCTCACACTAACGTGAATCAGAGGTTTACCATTCATCACTATTACATATTGTAATTGTACTATTGTACATCAGTTTTATATTGCCTAGCTATTCCTTGAGATGCAACAACAGCAGTAAAAAAGTTTTATATTTCCTAACTAGTTCTTGTGTAAAGGTGCTAGTAATAATGGAAGCCAGAGTCTTGCTTTATGAAATAATTGTTAAATCAAAATCATGGTAAATATTTCAAAACATATTTTGATATGCAAAAACAGCATTAAAAAGAGTTCCTTTTAGAAAAAGTATTTTAAAAGAAGTCTAAAGAGTAAGGTGTAGTAACCAAAAAAGGATGGAATTGTAAGTATTTGGCTGCCAAAGAAGAAAGAACATGCTGTATTCATTATATGAAAAAGGGTGTGGCACATTCCCAAGTTAAGAGTTTTGTAGTGGCTATTTTGCCTGGAATATTCTTCCCCAAGATATCTGCAAGACTAACTCCACTTTCAAATCTTTATTTAAATGTCTCCTTAACAAAACCTACTATGGCCTTCTTTTTGTAATTGCCACACAGTCTGCCTCCCTGTTCGTACTCCCAATCTCTCTGTAACAGATGTTGCCATAGTTGTGACTTAGTAAGGAACTCCAAAACTCAACGGCATAAACACTTAGTATAATAAACACTTAGTATACAAGTCTGAAATTTAGCATTTAAGACTTGGCTTGCTGGGCTGAGGATTTAGCTACATGCTGTCAGTGAGTGCCTTGCAAGTGCAAGGGCCCAGGGTTCGATCCCCAGTAACCACATACAACAGTGGGAGGCATGGATGGGCCGGGGATATAGCTCAGTGGTTCCGGCGCCTGTCTTGGAAGCGCAAGGGCCTGGGTTCGATTCCCGGTAACCACTTACAATACTGGGCGTGGAGACTCATCAAAGCAGCAATCAGTACCACATACCATAGTGCTGGGCGTGGTGACTCACGCATGTAATCCCAGCACTTGGGAGGTAGAGGCAAGAGGATTGCTGTGATGTGAGTTTGAGGCTGAGCTCAGGACCAGCCTGAACCACAAAGCGAGACCCTGTCTCAAAAAACCTTAAAAAAAAAAACACACTGAGAGGCATAGAGACTCATGCCCACCAGAAATTAGAGCCACATATCACAATGCTGGGTGTGGTGGCTCACACCTATAATCCCAGCACTCAAGAAGCAAAGGCAGGAGGATTGCTGAGTTCAGGTTGAGTTCAGGACCAGCCTGAACTACAAAATGAGACCCTGTCTCAAAAAAAAAAATAAATAAAAAAATAAAACATAAAAGACTTGGCTTGCAAAGATTTTCTTTTGATTTGAACTAAACTTAAACAAAATACTCTCACAGTATTTTCAGAGTCAAAAAACTATCAGTAGGGCCGGGCAGTTAGCTCAGTGGTTCCGGAGCCTGTCTTGCAAGCACAAGGGCCCGGGTTCGATTCTCCGGTAACCACATAACAATACTGGGCATGGAGACTGACACCCAGCAGCAACCAGCACCACATACCACAGTGCCGGGCGTGGTGGCTCACACCTGTCATCCCAGCACTCGGGAGGCAGAGGCAGGAGGATTGTGATGTGAGTTTGAGGCTGAGCTGAGGGCCAGCCTGAACCACAAAGCGAGACCCTGTCTCAAAAAACCTAAAAAAAAAAAAAAAAAAAGAGTTCAAAACAGTGAGAAGTAGGGATTCTGTAGATGGTTTTTATATTTTATAAGTAGGAGAAAATGCTGACCCATTTTTTATTAATAGCAGGGTACATTTCTAATACATAATTACATTTATCTTGGAGAGTTGATACACATACATATTTCGTCGTGATAATTTTTATTGTCTTTCTTCAACCTTTTCTCTTTTCACTTCTGCGTATCCCCTTCCCATCACCATGAAGTCTACTCCCTGTTTTCTACAGTATTTCTTTATATGATTCCTCTTTCAGACTTCTTGTGTAAGAGAAACTATGTGATATTTAACCTTCTGTGACTGATATTCACTTAGCATTATGGTCACAAGATTCATACATTTTCCTACAAGTGATTCCAATTTTGTCACTGTATGGCTGAATATTACTCGTGTGTGTACATCTGTGTGTGTGTGTGTGTGTGTGTGTGTGTGTATGTGCGCGCGCGCTGCACGTGTGCATGCTGTATGTTCTTTACCCACTCATCTGTTGGTGGCCCTGTAGGCCATAATTTAACTACTGTGAATTGGGTATATAAACGCGTATTTGCATGTGTACTTATACCGAGAAGAGATATAGCTGGGTCAAATAGAATTTATATTTTTAGTTTTATTAGAAATCTGCACGTTAATTTCCATAGTGGTGGTACTGCTTTACATTTCTATCCATAATGGAAAAGCATTTTATTACCTGCAATCTTGCCGGTATTTGCCCTTTTTTGAGTCTCTGATAACCACTTTTTTTTTTTTTTTTTTTTT
>PVIR01001839.1:27869-58910 GCA_004026965.1 Petromus typicus | reverse complement strand
AATTTGATGTAATTTGTTCATACTCCTGCCTACCAAGTTATCAGGCTACCTAACTGGAGAACAGAGTGGTGCCAGAAATATTTGAAGGCGGCTTCTTTGGGAGCACTGTTGTCCCAACAGTGAACAGGAGGCAATATTTAATATGGGAACACTGAATAAAATGCATTGATGCACAAAGTGTGTATAATATTTGAGTACCCTGCTGCTTGTCCATTGCCACATATGCTATTAAGAGCTTATATCTATTTTGCTAGTGCATAGTGATCTCCAAGTGTGAGCTGAAAGTGCTTGAATATACACTTTTATTTCCCTTCATAGTCTATTGTTAAAAAGATTGAGTTTTATTACCAAGAAAGAGAGTAAGAAGTTAGAGAAAAAATATGGAAGGAGAAAATCAGAATTAATATAATTATATTAACATGAATTAAAATGTAAAAGAGCAATACTACAAGGCAGAGATCAGGCCTTTGTTTTGTTTTTTAGTGATAGTTACTCTAGAAATGCTCTTCAAAAGAAAATATCTAAAAGACCATATGCTTCATTCACATTTGACACAAAACAAACCTAAGTATCAAAGGAATATCCAAGTTAGAGACCATTCTGTAAAGTGTTTTGTCTCTTTTTTAAGCTCTTGACATTCAAAGAATTCTTTGTCAAAACATTAGCTGAATGCAAATTAAAGGCACAAGGATTTCAGACTAACATGACAAAGAGACGTGTTTGCAAAAGTGATGTGAAAAAATACTAAATAGATGGTTGTAGTCCTTGACAATGAAAATAATAGCATCATTGGGGAAGCAGGAGAACATGACTTTCAAAGTTACCTCATACTATAAAAGTGTGGTTTTCAACAACAATAACAAAAACATCACAAGGCATACAAAGGAGCAGGAAATTATAATCTATTCAGAGGAACAAAACTAATTGACAGAACTATTGACAGAAATAATTCCTAAGGAAGCCGCAACATTGGATTTAACAACTTTAAAACAACCATTTTAAAGTATTGAGATACAGAAAAACGTACACAAAAGACTAAAGAAATCAGAGAAAAGATGTCAGAACAAAATGAGAATATTAGTAAAGTGATAGAAATTATAAAAATAAACCAATCACAAATCCTTAAAATGAAACACTAAAGTATATTAAGTAGAAAATTCAGTGGAGAGGTTGAACAACAGGCAGAAGAAAGAATCAAACTTAAAAATAGAAAATGTGAAGCTATTAAGTCTGAAGAACAGAAACAAAAAGAATGAAGAAAAAAATTTGAACAAAGTCTTACGGTCCTCCCAAACCTAAGAAGTGTAAACAAACATGTGCATCATGAAATTTGTAGGAGAAATAAAGAGGCAGAAAATTTCTTCATGAAGATAGTGTACAGAAATGTCTTAAATTTGGTGAAAAATATGGGTCTACACCTCCAAGAAATCTGCATACTCCAGTAAAATAGTGTCAGAGACATCCAAAATAAGGATGCAAAACCAAAAGATCTTCAAAGCATCATGAAAATCATCATGACCTTAGATTGGACAATAAATGTATCCCTTCATATAAGTTTCTTGTTAAGAATTAGGGACCTGGAATATTGGTATTCTATCTACATCAGTGGTTCAGGAAGAACCCCTAAGTTTTGGAAATGAACTGAATAATAGAATGATATGGTTATATGAGTTTATTTTAAATATATAAAGGATTTTTTTTCTGATAAAAAAATTTGCTGGGCAGGAGATTTAGCTCAGTGGTTCAGCACCTACCTTGCAAGTGCAAGGGCCCAGGTTCGATCCCTGGTAACCATATACAACAATACTGGTGCAATACTACCACATACTATAGTGCAGGGCATGGTAGCTCACACCTATAATCCCAGCATATAGGAGGCAGAGGCAGGAGGATTGCTGTGAGTTTGAGGCTGAGCTCAGGGCCAGCCTGAACTACAAAAAGTGAGATCCTGCCCTAAAAACAAATAAATAAATAAAAATTTGCTGTGCATCACAGCTATTTTGGACAATAAAAAATTCCTTCCCAAATAATCAAATCCTATTTGAGTTCATAATATCAAATATCATTTAGGTGAAAGAAGTTTATATAGTGTTAACAGTTACTCATCCTGGAAAGAGGGAAACTTGAGTAACGTTACATGGTAAGAGTGATTTGAAGTTGTCTGTCATTTTTGTGGGCTTATCCACTTGCCTTACTTGTGAATTTACCTTCAAGTAGCTATACTGATTGTCTCTTTAGACTAATAGTTTTCAATTGATTTGCTACATTTTAAAATTACAAGATTTTTAGAGTTCTAGTGCTCTGGACCTGTGGCTCTGGCTCAGTGGATGGTGTAAGTTTAGTGTGTGGGTTCAGTCCCCAGCATACACACACAAAATTTATTCAGGCTGTAATCCGGAATTGAGACCGCCATTATTTAAATTTTCTTTTTATTCTGCTACTAGGAATTTAGCCTAGGATCTTACCCTGAGCTACATTCCCCATCTCTTTATTTTTTGAGACAGTGTTTTCTGGCTAGGCTCTGAGCTCAGCTTCTCCAAGTGTAGAATTATAGGTGTGTGCTGACAGGCGTGCCCCAAATATTTTTTAAACTCTGTAGGTGATTCCAATTTTCTGCCATAGATGAGTACCATTGCTTTACTATTAGCTTTGAAATCAAGGTGTATTTTTCAATAGATTATAACTGTTCACACTTACTAAATAGCTAACATATAGGATAGATTAATTTAATTGTAAATAGAAAAAGTAAACAAATAGGCAACTACTTTTGTACAAACTACTTTGTAATTTAGAAACAGTTACTTAATTACTTTGTACTTTAGCTGTCTTATCTACAAATTAAATAGAAAAATATAGAGTCCCTATTAGCTCCAGAATTTTATCACCTGTAGCCTTAATCTGAAAGTGCCAAAGGTTTCACTTAGCGAACAGTAAACTTTAAGAAATTATTGTTATCCCTTGTTTTTAAAAAGCATATGTTAATTTAACAATGAAAAATATAAAGTTTTCTTAACCTCAAGTTGAACATTAAAATATGAAATTAATAACAAGCAAAATATAGGGGAACATAAATTCCAGGCCTGGCAGACCTGGTTTGAATTGTAGCTCCTCTTCCTTCTTAGTTTGTAATCATATGAGAAAGTTTTTGACCTCTCTGAGTCTATTAATTTTTTAGAAGAACGTTTTTGTTTCTTTATCTATAAAATTAAAGTATCAATATTTAGCTGGTAGGGTTGATATAATTATTAAATAATAAGGTCATATAATATCACATAGTGGTCAACTTTTAAAACTTGAATATATTTTATATAGTTGAAAAGAACTTAAGATATGCCATATAAGTCCATAGTAACAATTACTTATAAACTCTAAGGTATTTCTTGTGTTTCATTTCTTTTCAACAATTTGATGCTTCTATCTCACTTTGCATATTTCATAAAATGAATACTCCAAACTGTAGTGCTTTTTAATTAAGAAAGTTTTTTATGAATTGCCTTTCAATTCTTTTTATTATTACTGAAAAGAATCTGTTTCCTCATTGCATACAAAGTATATTAGGACTTTGGATGTTCTAAGTGAGCAAACAAGTCCTTCAAGTATATGACAATACTATTGTTTTCTTCCAGGAAACTCTGATAGATTGGTGTGATGAAAAGGAACTTAATTTGATACTAACAACTGGAGGAACAGGGTTTGCACCACGAGATGTCACTCCAGAGGTGAGATAGTACATCCCTTTCTCATATTCAAGGAAAAAATTAATGGTATTATCAATATTATTTTACTCTTTTATACTTTTATATTTTTACTAGGCAAAACTAGTGATTTGTGATTATAAGAATATAAACATTTGGCTGTGGAAGAATTATTATAAAAATATTTCATTTTGACCTAAAGTGGGAGTGATAGAATATGAGGAGAGGTTAGCTGTTTTAGAAGTTAATCCTTCATTTGCTTGGTCGTCTTAAATATCAGTTATATTTGAGGTACATTAACACGAAAAGATTATACCACAATTCTGCCTGTTAGCGTAGGATCTGGTGTGATGTGTTTTCACTGGATCTGACTCCTTTACTTCAGGTACCTTTATAGTTCCTTCACAGTACAACAGGATAATTCAAACAAAATATTTATACCTGTTTTATTATACCTATAATGATAAAAGTATTGTCTAATACATAATTTCCAGTGTGAACTACATATGATTGTGGAATTTAATATACAGAATTATTATCTAGATTTATTGACACATGTAACACCTTCAACGTTTGTACAGGAAGAAAAACTAGGGAGAGAAAAATAAGTAGTGTTCAGTAATACAGGTTTAAAAGATCTTTTATTTTCTTTTTAAGGAAGCCAGAAACTTCAGGTGTCACTTAGGAATCATTTGGAAACTTATATTATCATTATATTAAAGTAATTAGTTTATTTTACCTTTCAAAAAAAATTTCATGGCTCAGTTTCAACTTAGTATCAACCATGTCCTATTTTCAAATAAACACACCATTTCAAGAGCCTTATTAATAGCAAAGTACTTTTCTCTGCATTCGTTAAATAATTACTGTCTTTTGTTGGTACAGTGGTTTTGAAACTTTAGCTTGTAGCAGAACAAGCCAGAAGGCATGTTAGAACTCAGATTGTTGAACAACCCTCCCATTTCTGCCTCTGCACGTCTGCAGTGGATCCCAGAATTGCATTTCTCACACAATAGGTGGTGCAGATGGTGGTGATTTGAGCCATACTTCTAAACTTTGTGAACAACTGCTTTAGTGTATTAAAATGAGTTTTCTAAAACAAGGAAGGATAAAATATTTACTGTTCTTTGTAAATATATGTTTTATATTATCATGAGGGTTATAAGTAAGATAGATTTGCTTTCAAAGCCAACAGAAGAGTTGTACTGGGAGATAATTTATAAGGCCATTCTTGCATTAGTTATGTAGTTTCTGGGTCCCAATGGGAAATGGTCTTTTGAACAATTTTTATATTTCTTTCATACTGTAGAATAACTTAGAAAGTTAAAAGTGAGAAAGAAGTCATTAGTGCAGCAGTGTTTTTGTGTTTTGTTTATAAGAAAACTGACTCTAGATTGAAAGGCATCTAAATTTTCATAGTTTGGAGGTTATATTAAGTGAACAACCTTCATTCAGTTTATTTAATCATACTTTTTACATGATAGTTTCATATTTTCATAGCTTTTATATCAGCAAAGTAGAAAAAATTTTATCATGTTTCATTCATAAATAACATTATTTTTTCCCATTAGGAAATAATCCACATTACAGACTATCTTGTATCCTATGAGCCTCAAGTTAATTCCAAAATGCTAAACTAAAAATTTAAATCTCAGAATTCTAGGTCTGCTACCAATTAACAAAATGACCATAAGCCATTTTTAATCACATAGATGATAACAAATGTATGACAATTTGTTTTTGTTTTTTGAGACAGTGTCTTGCTTTTTGTAGTTCAGGCTGGCCCTGAGCTCAGCCTTGAACTCACAGCAATCTTCCTGCCTCTGCCTCCCGAGTGCTGGGATTACAAGCGTGAGCCACCATGCCCAGCACTGTGGTTTGTGGTTCTGATTGCTGGTGGGCGTGAGTCTCCACACCCAGTATTGTTGTATGTGGCTACTGGATGAACCTAGGCCCTTGCACTAGCAAGGCAGGGGCCAGAACCACTGAGCTAAATCCCTGGCCCTTTGACAGGTTTCTTTATGCCAATCATATCTCCAACTTCTCCAGACACCAAGTCCTCTCCACTACATTTAGTTGAATTTTGACCCTACTGACCTAGAATTAGCTCATAGTCTACCAGCATGAAGACAATCTTCACTCCAGATGCCAGTACAAGTGTTGGGTTTACAGATTACCCACACTGCTGTTCTAATTTGCTACAAAGTGAGTCAGTGTCCCACAACCTCCCACCATCAGATTTGATATTAAGCTCTAATATCAAACTCTAGGTCATACTTTAATTTACTACCAGTTTGTTATCAGGGAACACCAAAGGAACAACCAAAGTGTGGGAGGGAATATTTGTGAGGGCTCTTTGCCCTTTTCAGATGTGTTTACCAATTAATAAGCTTTCTGATTCTTACTGTTCAAGACTTTCCTATAGAGCTCAATCTCCAGTCTTACCCCTTCAGTGAATAATCTGAAAAGTTTCAACTTTGACTCATATTTTTGATGGTCTGTACTAGACTTAGGCTATCTAGAGGTCCTTTTGGATTTAAAAATGTTTGTCAAAGATGGTAAAAGTTATTCCTGTTACTCGGATATTCCAAAGATTTAAGGAAATCTGTGTTAGGAACCAGCAACAAAAACCACATATATGTTGGTTTCGTACTGCAGTAGATTTGTTATTTAACCACTCTATGCCTTAGTTTCCTTCAAAGGAGGGAAATAAAAGTACCTATCTTCCATGGTGGCTGTGAGCACTCAACAATAACTATTCCTAGCATTTTAGAATCAATTTGTAGGGGTTACTTTTATTATTTGCTATGTAACAACCAAATGAACAAGTTACAGTCTTATACTACTTTTAAAATTCCTATGAAATCTTTATAATCTTGTTAATGTTCTTAATATTGATTAAGCTGAATTGGTCTTTCCCTTCTCCATATAAATCAGAGATCTTGAATTTTTGTTCTTCTAGTATGTTTTTTCCCTACTATTACTTGGCAAGAGTCTATAGCCATAACTTGTATGTATGTTCAGAAATTGAACAGCTTTTTTTTTTTAGATTTTTTTTTTTTTTTTTTTTTGAGACAAGGTCTCGCTGTGTGGTTCAGGCTGGCACTCAGCTCAGCCTCAGACACATCTCAGCAATCCTCCTGCCTCTGCCTCCCGAGTGCTGGGATTACAGGCGTGAGCCACCACGCCCGGCACTGTGGTACTGGTACTGGTTGCTGCTGGGCATGAGTCTCCACGCCCAGTATTGTTATGTGGTTACCGGGGAATCGAACCCGGGTCCTTGCATTTGCAAGACAGGTGCTGGAACCACTGAGCTAACTCCCCGGACCAGAACAGCTTTTTTTCCTCAACATTTTTTCATTTACTTGAAAACCATAAAGATGCTTTTTTTTATATAATCTCTCCTAGATACTCATATATGAGTAGCAACCCCATGAGTAAAGTTACATTGTGAAATTTAAAAATTTAAATTATGCATAAATTTCTCTTTTATGACTTTTTAAGAGATATTTTATTTAGTATCTTTCTCTTTATAGGTCTACTTTTCATGTTTAACATATGTTGTACATATGATGTGAATATATATGGTAAAAATCTGTAAAATGTTAAACACTTACTAAATAAATAAATATAAAAGCAATAAGCCCCATGGAAGATAATTTTACTCAATTCTGATTTCCTTCTATATTTAGTGATTTGTGATTCCTATAGTACTTAAAATGTAATATTGGTATGTCAAATAGGAATTGCGACATAATAGTTATGGACTGAATTACATAGTATTTTTCTTCAACTTGTCTGTCTTTGGTAGTTGTACCTGAAGCAGAGGAAATTGCTTTAGAACGCATTTAAATGTGTACACTTTGGGATTGCAACATTTTTAACAAGACAGAAGTTCTGGCTAGAACTCACAGTCATTATCTACACAAATGTAAATTTATTGAAATGTCCCTAATATTGCTACCATTTAACAGTCAATAATTATCAGTAATAGTTTGATTTACATACACAAAAAAACCACAGTCATTTGTGGAATACTTGTATTTGGGACAAGATGAAAAAGTGAATGAAATAAAGTGACATTTGTCAGTAGGTATAAATTCCAAAAAATGAAGTTTGATTAACTTAGATTCTTGCTGAGGCCTAGTAAAAAGGAAAATAAAGTAACAGGTTTAGTAAAGTTTATTTTGCTTGCATATGTTACAGAAATAACTTAATCAGAATTGATTTACCTAAATTATGAATCATTCCTATTTCTAGACTTTATATGATAAAATCTGATTAAGACATTTCATAGTTACATGCCTACCAGCCTTCTTTCCTCTATTAATATGTGATGCTACCCAAGTTTATATATACCAATATAATAATCCATAACCTTCAACTTTTTAGGTGTTTATTTTGTTAAGAAAATCTTTTTTTTTTGTAATATATTTTATTTCTTAGATCTGGTAAATCTTGGCCAATTTACTGGCATTGCTGCACTCCAAGTCATTTTAAAATTCTACAACACTTAAGAATTTTCTGCTATAATAATGACCTCCTCGAAAAGCAATGTGTGTTCAAAAGAATCTTTTATTTTTCTTAAAAATACAGGTTTAATGATAAATATTCAATTGTGGAAGGCATTAAGATTATGACATATACAAATAATAACTAAAAAGCATTTAATAGTATTTTATAGTAAATTAGAAAATGCTATGCTGTTTAAAACATGAAAGTTAAAAATTGTTTTTAGTACTTTTATAGTACTAGGTTGTATCAGAACTGCAGGTTATATATTATTAAATGATTCTTATATCTAGTTTAGAATGGAGAAAAAGCAGCATCTGTCAAAATGATCAATACTGGTAATGGAAAATATATAGAACCTGGTACAAAGGAAGCATGAATTTCCAAGAAAAACACTATGAATTCTTGAAAATTTATTAAATTTAATAATAAATAATAATTTATTAATTTAATAATAATTTAGTAATCTGTTTAATAGCCTACTTGAGATTTCTTTGGAATAGATTACTAACTAAGTGTTTCTAGAAGTATTTTCCACTTAGATAATTAGGAGGTTTTTTTAATGAAAATGTACTTTCCAATACAAATAAAAGAAAAAACTACTTATAAGAACTTGTTTTATAACTAATTTTTAGCTCATATTTTTCAGAGTTTTAGGTGTGTATACTGTAAGTCAGGTATTATTTTCTGCAGTCATTAATCCTTTTTTTTCTGTTTAAAAAACAGGTATACTATGTAAATAATGAGAAGAAAATAAAATTGGTCAGAATTTAAATTTAATAACTTCACCTGAAAGTTAACATCAGACATTTTAACAATGAGGAAAACTCTGATACTATAAGAAATGCACAGGAACACACCATGTTTAGTAATCTACTTCTGCAAGAAAATTTGATCACAAATATAAATCATTTAAACATTATAGTAATTTTCAACTGTGCATAGCAGTCTCTGGAAAACATTTCTTATTTCACTAATAAAGTGTTATATACTAACTTTCTAGAATATTTATACTAGAATAGACTAAATAGTCTTTCATAGTTCTAGAATTGTTTTGAGTCAAATAAAATACTTACTGTGCATAGCAAAAACAATATTTATACCAAACCATTATTTTGAATATACTGAACAATGTTTTTTGGTAAATAGGATAATTTCACAACAGGAAATTGCTTATAAAAATGAATGTTAGAAACCCATATTCTTGATATATTTATGAGGAATTGAATAAAGTCCACTGTCATTTATGATCACATTTTATGGTTATATTTTATGTCATTTTAAGGAGCATTTCCTATAATGTTTATGAAGTAATTCTATACATAACAGAATAATATATTTCCATGTTGTAGCTTTGTCTAAATATTTTGGAATAAATTATGATGTAGTGGAAAAGTTTACACTATGAAATCAGGCATCTCTGAATTCAAATGCTAGCTCTACTTCTATGAAATTTAAGGAAGATTAACCCGTTGAAACATCATTTTTCTCATCTTCTAAATTTATTAATGCCTTTCTCTTAAAATTGTTTTTTAATAATTCAGATAGTAAAATGCAATAATGAAAACTATCTTTTATATACTTCTGAAGCTGTTTTAAGCATATTTCCAATTACTTATTTTTCAAAACAGTCAGATGAGGCAGCCACTATTGTTATGTCTACTTTAAAAATAGAAGTACTGAGAAAGATGTAATAGACTTTCCCAAAATCATCAAAGATATTAAATTATAGTAATGCATGTAAAAATGTTAAGTGTAAAAGTTGTCTTTTTATTTTTAAATACATGTTCATTTTTATCTTTTTTCTGCTCTATTTTATTAATAATAATATCTATGTCTTCTAATTATGGTAGTCCCAAATAGTTCTACTAACATTGAATTTCTAGAAACAATTGTTAACTGTAAAAATACCCAGTGCATATGTCTGTAAAATTAAGATTTCAGGAGACATTTTCCTGCTGCCATTTAAAAGCATAAGGTAAAGAAATAAGAATTTCTAGGATCTGTATGATACATGGAGTATTAGTATACACTCAGATCCACTCCTAACAGTATATCTCTAAAAGTTTCTAAATGAAATTCATTAGGAATGTATTTTTCCGGGCTAAACCTATTCATTTTGGTTTAGATTTCTAATCCCTTTTTTAAACAGTTTTTAGAATTTGATTTTAAAAAGCTCATTTGCGAGAAGGTAGATTTTTTAAAAAATACTCCTCTTTTTAAATTCAACTTCCTTTTTAACAAATCCGTAAAAACAAAAGTATATTTAAAAATGGGGTCTGTATTGTAAGATTTAAGTAAGCTTAACAAGTAATGTCCTTTTTATATTGGAAATTTATAATTATTTCTGCATTGCTCATTGAAAAGCACTGCTATTTCAGAACATAAGCATACTTACAACCTTTTGTTTTACTAAGAACGTAATTCATTGTCTTCTACTTAAATCTTTATGAAGCATGTTGGGCATTACTGAGCTCAGGGTTAAAGTCCATGTAGGCCTAAAATGATCATGTGAGAAATTCAGATAGTGTAAACCTAGTACTAGAAATGTTCTACGAAGTTAGCGCCAAATGGAAATATTAAGAGGCCACAGAATATCAGTGAAATATTTATAAAAGTATAATTTAAACTAAGATTGAATAAGAGGACTAGAGTTCCAGTTAGAAGAGAGAAGTAAGGAAGAGGGAAAATATATTAGCAAGATATATGGAAATATAAACTTATGATCTTCTCAGCTATATATCAAAGAACTCACCTTTATACAGAAGGATGAATAAAGTAGATCTTTGTTACTTTATTCCTGTCTAAGACAGCTGGAGTGCTACCAAGATGAGAAGTAGAATTGTTACTATTCAGAGATTCCTTGGAAACCAAAACCCATATGTCTATTAGCAGCAAGCCATCAAGACTCTTTAAGATATTATTTTGAAATCAGCAATTTTTCAAATTGATATAAATACATTCCCCAGCCAGACTAACTTCTTTCATTTTGAAGATTGTTTTTATGTCCTGGTATTTAAATGGAGAGTAGCTTCACGTACACATGGCCGTGGGTTCTAAATCCCACAGTTGGGGGAAAAAGTCCTGTGCAGTTTTTAAACTGCTAAGGAACACCAAGTTCTAATTTTGTTGATTTATTTTTCTTGGAAACCTTATTAATCAGGACTTCTCTAAGAGTCAAGATAATTAAGAAGTACTTTATCATAGGATTTTTAGTGCCATATCTCCAATTAGCTTAACATTTTATATAAATTGTACATTTCATAGTAATAGGTCACAGTATTTCATAATTTGGGGCATTCAAGACTATCATGTTCAAAGCCCTGCTTGTGTTTTTGTTGTTGTTGTTGTTGTTGTTGTTGTTGTTGTTGATCATGCACAGCCTTTGGTTGAATATCTTAACAACTGCTTCCATCTGGAGTTCATTATTGGAACAATTCTAATATTTAAAAGTCCAACCATCAAACTGAAACCTGTCACTTTGTAAGCTCTGGCTCTTGTAAGTTCACTAGCCCTTTCTCTGCCCTTGACAATACACAAAGAAGACCAATTCTTCTTTTACATTATAGAACTTGAAGACAAATAATTGTATTTTCCCCTGGAGTTTTTATTCTTATCTTTCCATTAAATTTTTCTACCAGCCTCAGAATTTCACAGGTCCCATACCCTTTATTTTATTTATCCATTAAAAGGAAAATGTTAGTGAGACCCTGTCTCAAAAAAAAAAAAAAATCTTTATATATACATATAATGGTATCAGTGGAAAAATACATCTTTATTTTATGCCTGCTCTGTACCAGAATATGTTTTTAGCTTTTATGATGCCCTTTGGGAAAAAGAGATCATACTTTGTTTAAACATTCAAATATTTATAGATACAAATTATATTAAAGAATCTTTCTGATTGGAATTCTAACTGGAAAAAAGTGTTACTATATAACCATTTATAAAGCAAAAAAAAAAATATATGTACATATATATGTTGAGAGCACAGACTCTTTGTGTTTAACTCTCACTTCTCCCCCTAGTGTGATCTATAGTTTCTGTACTTCTGGATTTTATGTGTAAAATGAAAACAGTAGGAGCAGTTAACCTGGCAGGACAGTTATGTTGTGTTAATTAATGTAGTTAAGATCTTGTAGTAGTTCTTTTTTGTTTGTTATTATAATAAAATGTTTGAAACTGAGTAACATAAAGAGATGAGTTTATTTAGTTCAAGTTTAGAAACTGAATGTTCCTAATCAGGTAGCTTCATTGGCTCAGATTCTGTTGAGTGACTAGCGATTGTCATGGCGGGCATTTAAAATTGAGACAAAATGGAAAAACAATGTCATCATCAGGCACAGACTATTATAGCAGCAGACTCTTAGGGGAACTCAAAAGTCACAACCAAGCTGCCTTAATCCCTTTGGAGGACAGCTGATTCAATACCACTTAAAAGCCTTCCACTACATACTTCTTTTTTTTTAAGTTCAAACTATTTCCCAGCATCTCTGTACAGCAAGGTTTAAGTTTCTGACACATAAAATAGTAAGCTGTAAAAGGAATTTTTGCTCATAAATACTTGCTGATTTTATTTTGTTTTATTTTGAGATAGTTTCTCTATGTTACTCAGGCTGGCTTCCAATTCTTGGACTGAAGTAGCCCTTCTGCTTCAGCCTCCCAACCAACTGAAATTGCAGACGTATGCCACCATACTAACCTGCTGTCCTATGCAATATTAATAAAAAGAGGTTAGCTTAAAAAGAAGTGGGTAAAGATACAATAAATACCTTTAAAAATTCTATGAAAAAAATATCAAACAGGATAGGGCCAAAAGTACCCAATAATATAATTGTGGAGAAGTAAAAGAAGCGTTAGAGAACACATGCGAAATGCTTATACAATCTTGAGACCATCAAAGTGATCAGTAGCTGAGGTCACCTTCCCAGCGGATGTTTGTACACCTACTGTCATAAAATGCACAGAGACTAGTGTACCCAGAATATCTCAGTCTTGCAGATATAAAAGTCAGAAGCAGATTTGTCTAGATACATAGTCCCAGAAATGAAGATCTCCAGTTATTCCCTTTTTCATTACTGACTGAAATCAGGCATGTAAATTCATCTCTTTATATATTAGATATTCATTCATTAAATGAGTGTATTGTTGGTTATATAAAACAGATTAAGGTTACAACAAATGTATTTGTATCTATGAACTTCTCAGATAGTATGTATGAAGGGTAAAATATTGTAACCTCGTGTTATTGCCTGCCATAAAAGGAAAGTGTAGAGTTAGAAAGAGGACTCAGATGAGAAGACAAAAATTTAGAATGATTCTAATAATTTTACCAATATTATCTCCTTATTCTGGAAGCTGAATGAAGCATGAGTACTATTAAAAATTGGATAAAAAGCCAGGCATGGTGGCTCACACTTATAATCCAGCACTTCTGAGGCAGATGCACGTGGATTGTCATGAGTTTGAAGCCACTCTGGGCTATATAGTGAGGTTAGGGCGAGCCTGAACTACAAAGCAAGACCCTGTCTCCAAAAAATCCAAAAGAAATCAGAGGGTAAAAAATGTCGAGGGGAAAAAGTAACTATATTGCATAGTCATTAATGATACACAGATAAAATTTTCGATAAGGATCCAAGTTTCTTCAAAAGATGCTTAAGAGAAAGAAACAGTGACCAATTTGATATGAAGTTTAAAGAAATCTGTTGAAAGTAAAAAGTACAGAAGAGCAGTTGATCATACTGCAAAGCCTACTTTATATAAGAAGGAAAGTATGCTTCTCTACAAAGAATAAATATAGCAATCTAGTGATGAGTGTAGTGGGTAATTTACATGCTTTCCCTCACTTTACTTCTTTCTGTAACTTTGACTGCAGCACATAATATAATATACTTGCTTGTATTACTCTTCAGAATGAGACTTTATGAAAGAAAAATAGGTCATTTTTAAGTGATTTTGAAAAGAATTTTACAAATTTTTAAAATACTTTCTTGCAAAACATAGGAATCTGAACAAATGAGGAAAAATCTGTTAATTCTGAACATTGTATACATAGTCTTATTATAATGTGTCTCTTGCTTTCAGTGACTCAGGACTGTGTTGTAGATAGGCAGCTGGTTCATACTCTAACATTAGGACTAACCTTATCAATATGGTTCAAAAGAGATTCACATTATCCAAATTGTCTGTTGTAAAATAGAGTAGAATTTTATATAATTATGTGACTCTCAGATATGAATTCTATTCATAGGCTTTATTTACTTCCTTTTTTATCTCCCCCCCCCCTTTTTTTTTACGATTTTCAAGACTTACCAATCCTGAATTCTGTGCCTTAAAATGGGACTGTCCAGGGGAATAGATATATGAGTGGTATCACTATTAGGATTAAATATTTAGAGGAATGAAAGTACTGCGTTTACATAATGCTGAAATCAATTTGTCATATAAATGTACCTTTCCTCAGAGATATACCAGGGATAACCATGGTAACAGTATTAACAATAAGCTGTAATCTCTCTTTACTCAGTGAACTTTAGTTATGAATTCTTGCTTATACATGTAAAATACTTAAGGATACAAGTTAGCAAACTTATTTTTAAGGGATCAGACGGTAAATACATCAGGCTTTATGGTCCACATGGTCTCTGTCACAAGTACCCAACCCTGTACTACAAAAGCAACTGTAAATGACATTAATGAATGAGCCTGGCTTTGATCCAGTAGAACTTTATTGTTGACATAAAATTATATTCCATGTGATTTTCATATGAAGTTAATGTTATTCTTCTTGTTATTTGTTTGACTCATTTTAAAAGGTAAAGATCATTCTCAAACTGCGGACCATACGAAAAACCAGAAATGCTGAGGATTTGACCCATGGCTGTTGTTGTTTACCAGATCCCATTTTGCATTTTATCCCGTTGTGCACTCGCATCTACTAGTATCTATTCTGTTAATCTCAAAGCCTTTGAGCTTTCAGAAGAAAGTTCTGAAAATTTAATATCATGAGAGGAAAAGCCCCATGGAAAATTAATGCTTCTTAGACACAAAGATGTTGAGGTACAGCCAATCATTTCAAAGTCCCTACCTTTTGGAATTTATATTTCATTGAATGAACACAAACGTAAGGAAATAAGTAAAATATGTAGTGTTGGAAATGATAATTCAAGCAGAGAGGAAAAATAAATGCTATGGGCAGAAATTTACATTATAATTTTTGAAAGGGCCGTCCATCTAAAAAGGGTGGCATTTCTGCAAATATCTAAAGGAAAAAAGAGAGGAAGCCATGGATCATATAAAATCTTTGTATCCCCCTTAGTTTAATGGGGCACACAGGCTTATACTTTACCAGAGAAGCAAATATAGGAGGCTACTGAAATAACTGAGATGGACAATGTTAGTGGTATAGATTAAGAGAAATAGATTATTGATATATTTAGAAAGTGGAAGTAACAGATGGTATAAAGAGAAAGAATTAAGACAAGTAAAACATGCAGGATTTGATTTTGGCAATTGAAAGGATGGAGGTGCCATTCATGAAATAGTGAACACTGGAGGAAGCATAGCTTAAAGGAGATCAAGTTTTGCTTTGCTGGTGGCTGCTTTTAGATGTACAAATGAGATACTGAATTACAGTTAGATAGCTGCATTTGGAGTTAAACAGGGCTAAAAAGTTTATTTTTTAGAGTCACCAACATATAAAGAAAATATGCATGACAGCTGATGGAATCCTGATAATATTTACTGATATTGGTATGTATTTATTGGAATTACTGCCCTTAATTTTTTTTCTCATCCACTTTTAAAGAGGTGGGTAGTTTCTAGTATTTGTCCCTTGTGCTCACCTACAAAGACAGGAATCCCACTGAACCAGAAACCTGGCCTGCACAGAAATTACCATTAGTTGGCTGTCCTCAAATTTTGCCATGATGTAAACATGGGAGTACATTTTCCCAACTACCTCCTTGCTGGAAACTGTTTGCACTGGAGGTAAGTGTGACAGGGGAGGTTATGGGTAATGCTGGGGTGAGGGCTTCCTAAACCTTTCTCAAAACTCAGAAATGCTTTGATTCTGAGGAAAAGAGAAGGTTCAGGCTGGTTCTTATTTACCTGAACCAGTTTATACAGCCCTAAATTTGACCTGCTTTCCTCAAACTGGGAATCAGAAATCCCTTTTCTCTTCTGTTTTTCTGCTGCAGAAATTCCCAACATTCCCATTTTGTGGGCTCCAGAAAGGGGTAAGCGAAGACTTCAATCCCAGCGAATCATTTCAAGATTAATAATTTTAGTGTTTTGGTTTCTTTTATCATCATAAAAATGCTTGGAACCATCTTCCCATCTTTTTGATTTCTTTGTGAATTATTATGTATCTGTGTTTTAGGGTCATTCTGTATCCCTTGGCAATAGAGTTCAGATCCATCTGCTACTTCCATTTTTGTGGTGTTCTCTTGTGGATTCTCATATGTAGTTTATGGATTACTGTTTCCTAGATGGAAGATGCCCAATTCAGGAACTGTTTTACTTTCAGTTTCATCTTTTCCTGAATGATGTTTTGTTCCTCTACTGACAGCTTGTCTCTCCCCTAGCCAGCTGCTTCTGAAGACCTGTCATTGCTTCTCTACTGTGCCATCTTCCTGCTTGATTGCCTTTGGATTTTGTCTCTACTTTTTGCCTCACTTTGCTTATCTGCTGAAGAATTTGCATTTTTCATTTATTGGTGATTTGTTCATCAGCAAATGGCCTGGTACTGCTACACCTGTCTGCTAGCTTAGTATTTTAGACTACTCAGTAATATCTATCTGCTGTCCTATCATCCGACTTTATTATGATCTCCCAAATGCTTTGCCATCTGCCTGTTTTATCTTGCTATGTCCTATCTGTGCTTGTGATTTTCCAAGTAGGTAGAGATTCTTTAGCATTCCTGCTGCCTATCTCTACTTGCCTTGTGCCACTTATATGGCTGGCCGACAGTTTGCTTGACTCTTGCCTTCTCTACCTGTTTGCTTCCCATGGCTGCCTCATTAATTTACTTGAGATATTGCATTCATCTCCTGTAAACTTGCAACTTGCTAATTTGCTTGTTATGCCTCCTTTATATTTCACTGCATCTAATGCATCACCACTGTTGTTCCTTTGTTGTCTTGTAACTCTGATCAGATTTTATTTCCAAAAAAAATTTTTCCTGTATATTGTCCAACAATACCTTAGAAGTAGGAAAATTGTTCTCTATTTAACAGCCCAGTCCAATTTATTTCTAAATTTTAGACTATCATCTATTCTTTTAGCTTTTTTTATTTAGCTCCACATTCTTCTCTTTAATTAGGATTTTTTTCTAAATCATTTATCATCCTTTAGCTATCTTTTTTCATTATATATTTTGCATATTTATTCTTTGTATATAGAAACTTCCATAATTTTCTGCATAATAAATTTATATCTTATTTTCACTAAATTTTCCAAGTTTCCATGAGAATAAATTATTCCTGTTGATTTTATTCTTTTTAGTAATACAAGATTATTTAAACTTTAAGTGTGTAACCTGTAAAAATAATAAATGTAATTATATTATGCTTCTTTGTAGTATAAATTAAAGTAGCTTTGAGCTATGCTCCATTTTTTCTTTTGATAAATATCATTCACAACCTCCTCATAGTTTATGTAGTAGCAGTTGTTCAGCGATCCTTCAGATATATTTATTTGCTCTCCTTTTAAACTGTTTTTCTTATGTGTGAATGGACCCTTGAAATTGATATTCCCGTTACTTACAGAATATTTGACATCTAAAAATGTCCTACACTATAAAATTATCTGCACTGTATTTCTGCTCTTATTCAGTTATCTTTCAATGAAAAATTAAACCTAAGAAGCAAAGGTGAATTTTCATTATAAGAGACTGAAAGTAGATAAAACGTGTGTGTGTGTGTGTGTGTGTGTGTGTGTGTGTGTTCATTCACTATCTATGGATTTGAAGTGTTTCGTGTATGTTTTCATAATATCATGGTGATTGAAATGTGAAAGGTCCATATTAAATTTTATTTTATTTTCATAAAAAAAACAAAAGAGAAAGGAAAAACCTAAAAAGAAAGTGAATATTGGGTAAAGTATCAAAGAGATCATTTTAAAATTTTACTTTAATAATAAAGATAAAAATAAAGTGTCACTATGAAAAAAAGGGGAAGTCAAATCATTTAGCAGCTCTTTATTTTTATATCATGGTGAACAGTACATAACATAAAATTGACCATTTTAAACCTCTGAAGCAAACGTCAGTTAGCCCATTATTATTACTATATTTTATATCTCCACTACTATCTCCAGAACTTTTCATCATGCCAAACAGAAACTGCATACACTTTAAACAGAACTTCCCCATTAATTCACTCCCTACTCCTAATAAACTCTTACTTTCTGACTCTGTGAATTTGCCTATTCTAGGTGCCTCATACATATGTAAATCTATAATTTATTCTTTCCATGTCTGTTGTATTTTAATTAACATTATTTTCAAGGTTCATCCATGTTGTATACAAATATGAAAATTTCATTTCTTTTTAACACTTATATTTCATTCTATCTCTGTGCCATGATTTGTTTATCCACTTATCCTACTGGTGGGCCTTTGGGTTTTTCCCTCTTGTAGCTGTTATCTATGATGGTGATATGAACATTGGTATGCCAATGTCTCTTTTCTTTTAGATCTTTTCATTATACAACTAGAAGTAGATTTGATAGTTTTTCTTTTGTCTAGTTGAGATAAAACTAATAGGAAAGGGACTGAGTTTGCTCCCCAGTACTGCAAAAAAAAAAAAAAAAAGAAGAAGAAGAAGAAAAGAAAACTAATAGGCAAGAGACCAAGGAAGCTATATAATTAACATGAATGATGGATAAGTCTGAGATACTGTTTTAGGAACTACAGATATTAGAAAAGCTACAAAAGTCTTAAGACTTCATAAGATCCTACATTCTAAGTCTAAAAGAAAAAATGAAGTTAAATGAATCTTGAATTTTTGATAGATAGGGGAAATTGTTTTGAAGACTTTTATGCCAACTTCAGAACAGAAAAAATGGCATGTCTATTTATTTATCATTGTTTTTAGACAGTGAGACTGTAGCTCAGGCTGCCCTTGAACTCACAGTGATCCTCTTGCCTCAGCTTCTCTAGTGCTAGGATTACAGGTGTCACCACCATGCCTGGCTCAGTGTCATGTTTTTAAAATGGAATTGTGTGACCTTTAAAGATGGACAGAAGTTGTTAGTTGAAAGAGGTTTTCAGTGATAAATGACCTGAGAGAAACTCTGTCATGTTTAGAGGAACCAGCAGTGGGACAGTGGAGAGTGAAATTTCTTTTAATTCAGTAGTTCCATGTTCTGAATGCTTCACCTTTTACCTATAGAGACTTTTCTAAAATGATACCTTGGCCCAACTCTTAAGAGTTTCTGATTCATTAAGTCAGCAGTATGGTTTAGGTTATGTATGTGCATGCGTGTATGTGTATGTGTGAGCATGTGCATAGCATTTGCTACAATGTGAATTAAATTGAAGTCTGTACTATAAGGCTACAATGTGAATTAAATTGAATACTGTACTATAAGGCTACAATGTGAATTAAATTGAAGTCTGTACTCTAATGCTAGATCTCACAGAAAATTGGCCCTTGAGTTCAAGAAGTTAAAAAGTAGAGTTTTCAAAATAATATAATGAGTGCAAAAAGAAGGTTTTTGTACATTAAATGTTTTCACCCAGTAATTCACAAATTTGGGAATGAATTTTTAACATCATCCACCAAGTTTTATTATTTTCTTGTAATTGTTTGTAAGACACGATTAAGGTCAGAATGGTTGCATAGAACCAAAGCATTTTACTTCTCCCAAGTATAACTGACTAAGGAAAAATAATCTCTTAGGTATTAAAGCCTCATCACAGCTGATTGGTGCTGGTAATAATTTAAATGCCAGTGGAAAACTCTTGAAGTCCAGTTCATTCAGCGAGAGATTATAGATTTGACCGATAAGTATTAATAGCATTTCCTAAAACCAGACAGATTTGTTATGTAATGGAAGAGAAAGAATGTAGTAATTGGTAACTGGGGTAAATGAGGTTGTTTGTGAATAAAATCACAAGCACAGTGAAGGCGTTTTCACCCTGAGGTACAACTCTTACACCAGTTAGTATGGACAGTGTTTAAGAATTCACTTTATCCTCACTCTCAGCTAAAACTCACTGAGTCCCTAGTGTCAGAAGGTTTAGACATACCCATTAGTTTTTATTATGTGCCTGATAAATGTATCATTTGAATTTGGAATTTATTTATTCTGCCTCAGACTGATTAAAGCTGTGCCTACGATAAGTTTTAGCAAGTTATTTTCCCTTCTCTTCCCTCTGATTTTCCTACTAATGTTATTTATTTTCATGGCACAGCTATGGGGAAGATCAAAGTCTCATGTCAAGAGGAAAGCAATAAAACAGAAACTGCATCAGATTTAGTTGGTTTCTTAACTAGTGACTATGTTAAAAGGATATTCCCTCACTTGTATTTATTTTAAAAAATAATTTCAAGGAAAAAATATTATGAAGATATTTTAAAGATTTAAAATAATGGAAAACCTAAGTACCATAATTTTATTAAACTTAGTTTTCTGATAAATATATTGTGATTTCTGAAGTTACATTTTAATTTTAAAGAAAATTAAACATACAGTTCTGAGTTTCCTTTATATAAAAATTAATCAGAACATAATATTTCTATTTCACCCTTAGTAAGCATAAATTTAAATTCATATTTAAGATTTAAAAATCCTCCAAATTTCCTTGCTATCAGAAAATTCTTTTTTTTTTTTTTTAAGGTCTTTTTGAGACAGGGTCTTGCTTTGTGGTTCAGGCTGGCCCTGAGCTCAGCCTCCAACTCACATCACAGCAATCCTCCTGCCTCTGCCTCCCGAGTGCTGGGATTACAGGCGTGAGCCACCACACCTGGCAATATGGTATGTGGTACTGGTTGCTGCTGGGGTGAGTCTCCATGCCCAGTATTGTTATGTGGTTGCCAGGGATCGAACCCAGGTCCTTTTGCTTCCAAGACAAGCGTCGGAACCACTGAGCTATATCCCCAGCCCCCAGAAAATTCTTTTTAGGACACTTCTTCCCTTAACAAACAAATATTTAAGTTTATTCTTTGCCCTCTCTCTAATAGCCAAACATACTCAGTCCAGTATCTTGTTAAGACTGTGTGGCTTTCTTACATGAAAATTTTGTGAAAGTACTTTTTCTTTGGTTTCTAATCACATGACAACAGAGGAAGCACGAATAATCAGTCTGTGTGCCCTCATTCCTTTCCCTCAGGTTTCCCTCTTGCTATCAGATAGTTTAGTGTTACTAAACAAACTGTGGCATAAGAGGTTAGATTGGTAAGGAGATCACTGAGTTGAAGGAAAATTAGTTCAAATGGAGAGACTGGTATAAAGCTTCTTTGTTTAAACATTGCATTCTTTAACCTCATGAACATCAAAAATCAATGAAAAGTTCACTAGTTAGGTATTTGGATGTTAATAAAATATTAGCCAATGCCAAATATTTTGTATTTATTTTAGAATGATTTTAAAATTTCTTGTAATAATTAGTACATGTGAAGAAATTGAGAGGATTTCCCGTTCTTGTCAGCAGCATAAAAACTGCTTAAATTAATTCCTCAGATATTTATGAATCGAGTTTTATTTGGTTAATCTACTTCCATAGTAGTAAAGTAGTTTGTGTGTATTTAATTTGAAGTCAGGGTCATAGCCCTGTTACAGAGGCCTGAAGCAGTGATTCAAAAAGAGATATATTTTTAAATTAATTTTTCAGCTTCTGCTGTATCAGATCAAATTAAAATAGACTTTGTGAAAGTGGTAAATGACAAAGCTTGTTTAGGTATCTCGCTTCCTTGAAGTTTAGAAAGGATAAGGTAAAACTGAAGATCAACAAGATCTGTCTTTAAATTTCTATTTTTCCTGGTTAGTATCAGAATATTAGAAGCAAAGTAAATGGAGCAATGTTGATAAAATATGAATGTATATTATAGTTTTTGTCACATCAATGTGTCAAATGCATATTATATATTTTTTGAATGTCTTTCTCTGTTTTGGTTACTGGAGATTGAACTCAGGATCTTGCGCTTGCCAGGCAAGTGCTATGCCACTGAGCTGTACCAGCCCAGCAGTTTTGGTTTTTTTTCAATAAGTTTAGTTTTGCCCTTTGTGAGGTTCCCTCTCTCCATTGCTGATATAGTTTAATGTATTTTCCAGAGCTCTTTTCCTTGTGGAATGATTCCTGTTAAATATTTCATAGCCACAAATTTATTGAACTTCAATAATTTAGAAGCAATGACCTATTCATTGACTATTTAAAAAAAAAAACTTGGAAAGTAACTTATAATTAGGATATTAAATATACATAACTACTTTAGAAACGATTTTTTAAAATTATAAATATATAATCTTACACAGTTATTCGGGGGGAGGGCAATTCACTATTTTACATAAGAATTCCAAAAGAAAGAATAGTTCAGTCTACATTCATGTTAATTATATTTTGTTTTTCAACATCAAGAATAAAAACATTTTCTAGTATATGGACCTTAACTTCTCCTCTAGTGTCCAGATGAATGTATTTTTTATTTCTCCTTCAACCTGCAAATAATTGTACAACCTAAAATCTTTTGAAAGTGAATTAACAGTTATACTTCCCAATAAAAACATGAGTAATTGCTTTTCAACTAGCGCAGGCAATTTTGGTCCCCAGGCAACTTTTGGAAATACCTGGTGATATTTTGGTTTTCACAATTTGAAGGGATACTCTGGTATGACAAGAAGTCATAGATTTTGCAATGCACAGAGTTTCCTCCCACATAAAGAATTAGCCACCCCAAAATGTTGATAATTGAAAAACCCTTTCTTATACAGCATTATTCAGTACCCAGGAATGTCCAGCCACTGTCCTGAAGATTGGGGTATGTGGGTAAGAAGTTGTTATCTTGATAGTTTTAAAGTGATGTTTTTATTAAGAAGCAGAAAGAATTGTTTAAATATTATGTGATAATTGATTTAGTTGTGCTAACATATGTCATGTCTTAGGAGCAGAAATTGTTAATCTGAGAGGTTTAGTTTAAGGAAATTTTTGAGGTAGTGACAGTGAGATTGTTTTTTCTCATTGCTTACCTTTTATTTTAATTATAGAAATACACAGTGTAGTTACAGCATAGTGGATTTTTAAAAACTGAACCAACTCATGTATCAGAATATATGTCATCAAGGGGCCGGGGAGTTAGCTTAGTGGTTCTGTCGGCTGTCTTGCAAGCGCAAGGACCCAGGGTTCGATCCCCGGTATCCATATACCATACTGGGCGTGGAGACTCAGCCCAGCAGCAACCAGTACCCCATACCACAGTCTGGGCGTGGTGGCTCACGCCTGTAATCCCAGCACTCGGGGGGAGGCAGAGGCAGGAGGATTGCTGTGATGTGAGTTGGAGGCTGAGCTCAGGGCCAGCCTGAACCACAAAGCAAGACCCTGTCTCAAAAAACCTAAAAAAAAAAAAAAGAATATATGTCATCAAACTCACAGCATGTGAGTGACAAACTTTGATGAATATATGTCATCAATGTCATCAGCATTCCAGAAAACTCCTACTGCTCTTAGAATCATAGCTCTTCTTCAAGAGTAACTACTATTGTGACCTTTAACATTATGCATTATTTTTAACTAAACCTGATATAAAGGGAATCATGCAGTAACAATTTGCATCTGTATTCTTTTGTTCAACATTGTGTTTGGCACCTTGTCAACTTAAAGCACATAATATTACATTAATAAATTTGGAAGTGGGGTCTCCAGACTCACTTTCCCTTCAAGAATTTCCTATTAATTTACTCTATGGCCATGAATCAAATAATTTCTAGGTCTATTTCATCACCTATAAAAAGAAAAATGATAAATTATATCTTCTCTATGGCATGCAAAGCAATAATGCTTATTAATAAAAAATCTCTGTAGGTGTTTCAAAACAAAATCACCATAAGACCTTATAGTGTCAGCATTTTTTCTACTACCAAATTGAATGGTTAAATAATAATATCCATGTTTAGCTCTCCCATGGAAGAGAAAAGATAGAAACAATAACTTTTAATGTGCTGTTTATGAAATACATATCATAATAGCATGATAAATATTCTGACTATTTTAATTAACTAAAAATACTGTATAGCATTGATAGTTTAAACTAATAGATGAGTAACAAGTATCATTGTCTTCTTAAAAATGGGAAACAGAGATAGATATATTTTAGATGACATTAAAACAAACTTGATATATGTGTATTATATAAATGGTAAGGAGCAATTAGTTATAAGATTACAAATAAGGAAAAAACTCTTATTACAAAATGAAAGGCTAGAAAAATTAAATCTGTAAAAAGCAGATTATGTAACTTAAACATCAGTATAGAATAGCCTTCAAATATATACATGAATACATTTTACTCTCATTATTGGAATTTGTATTTAATTAAGCTGATCTCAACTCAATGAAAATACTGGATACAGGGGCCAGGGATTTAATTCAGTGGTTCCGGCGTCTGTCTTGCAAGCACAAGGGCCGGGGTTCGATCTGGGTAACCACATACAACAATACTGGATGTGGAGACTCACGCCCACCAGCAATCAGTACCACATACCACAGTGCCAGACGTGGTGCTCACGCCTATAATCCCAGTACATGAGAGGCAGAGGCAGGAGGATTGCTGTGATGTGAGTTTGAGGCTGACATCAGAGCCAGCAAGATCCTGTCTCAAAAAAAAAAAAAAAAAAATACTGGATACATTTTCTTTTTTCCTAATTGTCCCCAAATTTCAAAACTATGTGAGTAGTATGTAATAACGAGAAGTCATGTCATAGCTTTGAATAGTAATTAAAGTCTTTCTGTGGGTTGTTTGTTTCTTTCATCCTTCTAAAAAGTTCTCCTTATTCTTTTCTCTTTCTCATCTAATTTCTGTTTCTACTGCTTTTTCACATGTGCCTATTTTGGTGAGAATCCAGTTTTTCAGAAAGGAAACTTCTAAGGTGATAATTAAATGTTTCTTAGTATAAATGAAAAGAATGATATTTATTTTTAAAGAGTACCAAAAAGAATTATCACATCTCAGGGCAAAAGAACAAAATTTCAGAATTTGTAAAATCAGTCGGCAGTACACCTTTTGCGAATAGTACTTTCAAGCAAAGAAAGTCTTTGTTCTTTTTATTTTTCATGAAGACATTGAAACACAGCTTAAAGTCACATTGTTATATGAACATTAAAATTTTGCGCTGCTTTTAGTAAGTAAACCAACTAAACAATGTAAATCTAATATATAGTTTTTTAGGGCAGTTATTGTTTCTGCTTATATTAAACACTACAAAAAGTCTCCAAGTTAAGGACATTTGGGTTTTACAGATATGAATGGTCCTCCCATTTGACTTTTTTATCTTCATAGTGTATTTGTATTAAAAGTGTGTAAGACTGAGTTTGCCCCCCTTTTACAAATGAATCCAATTTACAACTTTTAGCTAACAAAACTCATTCATAAGTCAGACTTGGCTATACTTCCCACTTCTAACACACAGAGTGCCAAGAGCGAGGCTGTGTTTTCACCAGTTCGCTGATGAGAGGAGCTTCTCCTTTAATTTCAAATTAGATTATCTTATTTCTTTGCCTCATTTTAATTAATTACCTCATTTACCTCTTATTTCTTTACCTCATTTTAATTAACGTATATTTACTAAATAAAGGTCATGTATATATTGATTTGATAAATACGTACATTGTGAGCTGATTAACACAGTAAAGCTAATGCAAATATGCATCACCTCACATAGGTACCTTCTCTTTGGGACATGGTTGGAACATTTGATGAGATTGACTCTCAGCAACCTCAGATGTAGAATACAATATTGTTGATATTTGCCATGTATATTTTAGTTATCTCAGACTTACTCTTATTTTTAAAAATTTGTTTCTACTTGTACATATAACAGTTGTGGAATAAGAAAAAATAATTTTTTTCTGTGTAGATTGAATATGAAATCAGTGCCCTACCATTAGAAACAACTTTGTTACTTTGTACATAATACAGAAAATGAACAAAAATATATTGTGAATATAAAATGCTGGATTCCATAGATATATCCATGTTTCACTTTTCTAGAAGTGAGATGTAAAGCAGTGATATTCATGTAAACATATTAAAATAAATATTCTCATGAAATTCTTATGATTTGCTTGTCCATGTCCCCAGGTTTTTGGTTTCATAATTTTGATCAAATTAATATTTAGATAATAAAAAACTATGTGACCAATAGCTCAATGTGTAAAGAGAAAAATTGTAATAGCATTGTTCTTTTTATGTACTTAAGTTGGTTGTTAAACATAGAATGAGCTGCTAATGTTAGCTAGGTAAATGAAAAATTGGAAATCTCTATTCACCCACACTGTATTGTACAGTATGTTGTGGTAAGTCCTACAACTAGATTTTTACTCTAGTCAATTAATTGAGGCCTTTTGTTGGGCCTGATAAATCAGTGACTGCCTTGGAGGGTTGGTCTATAAATATAGAAATAAATTATTACCTTTAACTATTAAAACCTTAGCTAACACAGTGATTCACCACCTCAGGAACTGATGTGAAGTGTGAGAACAACTAACTCAATTCATCAACTCATTGCACATAATATGCTATTTGATATTACAGTGCTACATGCAGACCCATGTTAATAGCCATACAATTCATGATACCTAAATCTTGGAGGCAGCCATCAACTGATGAAGAGTAAAGAAAATGGACATAGTTTCAGTGTACCATAAGATACTTTTTTTCATTGCTGGAGGTTTAAGAGGAGCAGGGAGGGAACTGGAAATTTGACCCCAAAACTTCACATATGAGGGAAGCACAGTACCACTGAGCTCTATATATATCCTCATTTCTTATTAAGTGTCATTCTATGACAAGCCCTCTCTAAGCTACCCAAGCTGGACTCAAAGTTGCAATTTTCTCGTCTCAGCCTCCTAGAGTACTGGAATTACAAGTGTGCCACCACATCATGCTACCATAGGTAGTTAATAGGAGTAGCTTTATAACTGACAGTTAAAATGTAAAGTTAAATTAATGTGCTTGCTTTCATGGAAAGTGGTCAGGAAAATGTAACCATCTGACATTAAAGTGCCTATTTTTCTTCTTGCTAGTGCTATATTTGACTCTAATGAAATATTTTCACATTTTTATATACCCACAAAGTTGAATATCCAGTAATATTAAAAGATAAGACCAAGGGATGTACCTTATATTGCATATTCCTTCCCTCAATAATGTACTGTATTTTCTGTGTGATCCTCTAATAAGCATCATAAGTAACACCTGGAAAATTGTCAGAAACATGAAATTGTGGCCCACTGAATGTTCCTAAGCAAGAAAGAGAACTAAGGCCCACCAAATGGCTTTAATAACTCCTAGGTGATTCTGATGTGCTCTGAAGTTTGAAAACCACTGCTATAACAATATCTCACCTTTGTATTATAACAGAATAATTAATATCCATTAGTGTCTCCACAATATTCTTTAGTATTTGGGTTGAGTTAGGGTATACCAATACAGTCCAGGCTGGCCTTGAACTCCGTTTGTAGCCCAGGCTGCATTTGAACTTTTAGTCCTCTGAGTACTGGCATTGCAGGTATCCTTCACTATGCTTAGCAACAGTCTTTGGTATATAAGCTTATTAGAAAGAAATTTTATTAAATGTTAACTAGTGAAGTAATAAGTGTATGAATATGAATTGCAAATTGTTCTGTTCCATTAATGAAAGTGATTCCTCAGTTTACAAATTTATTTGGTTTTATAATTTTAAGGAACATTGCTGGCTTTCTTTGTTATTATGTGGGTAATATGGCCAAGGTTATGTTCTTCACCTGATGCAAAGTTTGTGAAGGGAAGCAAAACTTTCAGAATGCTTTTGTTTGTAAACAGAACTGTTTGCAAAGGGAAGCATTCATGAAATAAGGTTTTTCTGATATCTGTACACATAAGTAAAAGCATTATATAATTTTCCACAGAATCATTATATGCAGATTTAGCTGTTATGTGTTTTATATTTGGCAAAACATTGCCTGTTAGCAAAACTTTTCAAAGCTCTCAGGTCTTTTCATCAACAAGATCTCTTGGTTACAAAATCATTATTTATGACACTTATTTTTGCAAATAAGCATCTTTTCAAAGATCCTTCCAAAGTTAATGTTCTCTTCAAAATATCGCAGATAAAAGGAAAAGATAACAATTGTGTGATCTTTCACAGTTGCAACTTTCATAAAGTATTTAGAAGTTTAAACATAAATATTTAAATAGAGTAGCTAAATCCAACTTATTATCTTATATATTGCTAATTCTAAAAAACTGATTTACGAAGTAGGGCTTCGTAATTAATTTCCACTTCCTTTTAAGGATAAAAAGAATTTGATTCTTTTTTTAAAGAATTTGATTCTTTTCTTTAAAAAGATGTGATTAATTTCTTTAATCAACAGATATTTAAGGCCCATGTACTATGTATTGAGCACTGTGCCAGGTGCTGCAGTAAATCTGTTCTCATGCACGTTAACTATGTAGTGTTGTCTGAACATAGATGATGCATCTTTGTGCTACAGTGAGTGATATGGAAGAGAAAAAGTTCAAATGTTCTGTGGAAAACACATGCAATATTTGACACAGATGTGTGAAAGACAATTTGTGCATTACACAGGGACACCCTGTTGGAAAGGGAGAATTGTAGCGTGTCCTTTTAGAGAACCTGATAACTAAGTTGATAGTAGGAAATTAGGTAATAGAATTTTAAGCTAATTGTGATAAAATAATTTTGAACTTTAATGACATTTTGCATTTGGTTATGAACTCTGTTGATAATAAATGCTTATTATCTATACATTAACAGACAGATAATGTTTACTTATCTATATTGCACTAAAATATGTGATTGAAAGTAACACTACCTTCTTAAAGCCATTCTTCTACGTGGCTTCTACTAGGATTTTTCTGTTATTTTATACAGATACCCTTCTCCTGTTTTATTCTAAATTAATTTTTATTCTCTTGCTTTCTATCCTTTAGTCATGCCTGCCTGTTTAAGGCTTATGGATTTTTGTACTTAGCTTTTGCTGTCTGTCTTCCATTCCCTACTTTATTTGGCTGCTGCTTCCAAATACTGACCATGTTATTTCAGTATTCTGCTTCCCTGCTCTGCACTTACCGGTGCTCTTCCATGTGGGCACTAAGTCTTTATTCACTATCCTGTCATCTTTGATTCTCAACTACTGTTTCTAGGTAGTTTATAGATTTTTATATTTTTCCTGTTCTCTGATACGAGCCAAACTGCAAGATTATAATTTGAATTGGAAAATAGGAGCATTGAAAAAATTGACATGTTCAAATGTGTTAAGTGCATATTGAATGCTAGGTGACATATCATTTAGTTCTCATACTCTCTAAAATGTAGATATGTTTTATTATTGTCTACATTTCATTCATAAGTACATGGAAGATCCATGCAGTTAAATATGTTCTTCCACTTTATAAAAGGGCTAAGTAGTAAAGCCAGGTTTCTCATCTAGGTAAGTTCATTTATTCATTAATTTCTTTAATCAACAGATATTTAAGGCCCATGTACTATGTATTGAGCACTGTGCCAGGTGCTGCAGTAAATCTGTTCTCATGCACGTTAACTATGTAGTGTTGTCTGAACATAGATGATGCATCTTTGTGCTACAGTGAGTGATATGGAAGAGAAAAAGTTCAAATGTTCTGTGGAAAACACATGCAATATTTGACACAGATGTGTGAAAGACAATTTGTGCATTACACAGGGACACCCTGTTGGAAAGGGAGAATTGTAGCGTGTCCTTTTAGAGAACCTGACATTGTTGCCTATCTTTACGATCCTGACCACTGTAGCACCAATTTCTTACTTATCACAATAGTATATATCTTCCTTTTATGTTATAAATTATGTAAGATCTGTATGTATATGTCCTAATTCCCTAGACAACTTTAAAAAGTTCACTGTACTTCTTGGAGTATGTTTTTTTAAAAAATGAAGAATATATACATTAATTACTCTATATATCCAAAATTTTATGCCCTGAAAAATAGTGAAGATGCCTCTCTCAAATACATGAGTACAACAAAATTTTTAAAAAGGCAAAAATCAGGCAAAGAGATAAAACTTGACTTTGCTCAGTTGGCTTACTGAAAATTATTGACAAATTTGCCTTTACTGTCAGGGGTAACTTGATTCACAAGCATCATAAGTTTAAAACTACTAGCACAAAAAAGAATCCATTTCTAGTTATTATAGTTGAGAAGGAGTTTCACCCACAAATTCTCCTAATAACAAATCATAACATAACATGAACAGTGACCCCACATAATTCATGATATGGAATTTTATAGAGTTACTATTTTAATTTGATTGATTGATTGATTGGTTGATTGATACAGGGTTTCAAATTTATGGCCCTGTGTTTGCAAGGCAGGCAGCAGCACCCCTTGCTCTGAGTTACTATTTTTAGACTCCACTACATATCACAAAAGCAACATTGAGCCAGGCATGGCAGAATGCTGTTAATCCCAGCACTCAGGAGGCTGAAGCCACAGGTTCAAGGCCAGCCTGGCCGGCAAGACTGCATCTCAAAAACCTTTTAAAAAAAAAAAAAGCCTGGGCCGGGGAGTTAGCTCAGTGGTTCCGGCGCCTGTCTCGCAAGCGCAAGGACCCGGGTTCGATTCCCCAGTAACCACAT
>PVIR01001839.1:8264-27769 GCA_004026965.1 Petromus typicus | reverse complement strand
GAAGCCAGAGTAATTCAAGAATGAGGTTTACACTTTTTATAGCTTGTTGTCCCAGGAAGTAATGCCATGAGGTCAGCATTACTTTCTTTGGAGGGCAAGTGCTCTCTCTGAGCTAATTTCCTGATACTAAATCCCACATTGTAAAGGTTTCACCACCTCTTAATGTTGTCACACTGTGACCCACCCTTTAGCACATGTATGTGTGGGGTGCAGTCTACATCCAGACCATAACAAGCCCCAAAGTCGTTGCTTGTGTGGATGTCCCATAAACCTCCTTTAATATTATCCTCAATAACATCCCATTGATTAATTTCCTTAGAAGTTTAAAACCTTAGTGAAGCAAGAGGATTCAAAATCGTATCAGATAGATTGGTCTTCACAAAAAAGAATAAGGTTTAGATAATTCTAGCTTAATGTTGTTTAGCAGTGAATTTTAATGGTAGTAACTCTTCCAAACTGAAGAAATTAAGATTTTTTTTTTGTGCTACCTGATGTCCCTCGTACTTGAAGTGTGTTTAAATAGGAAGAATTCTTTGTTAGTGATCTTTTAAAATTTCTACCAGATTAAATATAATAATACGCTGGGATTAGGTTAAGCAGCAGATTACAACATTTCTGGTAATCCTATATTCTATGTAATTATAAGACATTCACAATTTATATATATCCTGAGATTTTGTTTGTAGCATCAATTAATATCTAATACTTAAATGACACATTTTAATTCCTTCACAAATTTTCAACTTTTGCCCGGTGGACATTTACATGACCTATAATTTATTTAGGTCTTTTACTCTATTTATAGTGAAATTTTGAAATATCAACCTTTTTCTGTATTTCTCCACAATTTATGATTTGTTTGCTTTTCTTATTTACTAGAATACTTTGCAAGTTTTGTTCTTGTGTTGTTTTCAATTATTATAACTTGCTTCATTTATTTAAAAAGTAGACAACTAGAAATGGATTGTCATATATTTTGTTCAGTACTTTTAGCCTAAAGGTTATCTTAACCATTCCAGTACAATATACAGGCATAACTTATTTTATGGTACTTTAATTTTTATATTTCATAAATGTCATTATTTTATAAGGAAATGGTTTGTGGCAACCATATGTTAAGCAAGTCTTATCAGTGCCATTTTTCTGATGTTTGTACTTCATAGCTCTGTGTTAAATTTTATTAATTGTCACCATATTCCAAATTTTCCAATACATTATATATCTGTTAATTAGTTAGTAACTATCAACACCCATCAGCAGCAGCCATGCAGGCCAGACACTGCACCAACAAAACATCCAGTGGCTTAACTAAAATTCAGATGATCATCAGCATTTTAAGCAATAAATTATGAACTTTTTGACATAATACTATTGCATACTTAACAGAGTACAGGATATGAAAGCATAACCTTTATATACATTGGGGAACCAAAAAATTGTGGTTTGCTTTGTTTTATTTTGGTAGTCTGAATCCAAAACTGAAATGTCTTTCTATACCATTTTGTCTGATCCTTAGGCAATTAAATTTTCCATCTCCTTCATTAGCTTATTCCAAGTTTAATTACTTTTGTCTTATGACCCGTAAGAACCCTGAAGTTCATAATATATAGCTAAAGCCTATAAACTTATTTTTTTTACTTGTTTAATTTATACTGAACATATGAAAAGTAGTAAATATAAAGTTGTTCTTCCAGCCAATACATGAGGAAAGTTGACCTCACAAGTTCTTACCCCTTTTAATCATGTTATAAAATCACAGAGCTAGCAGGGATACAAGATCTCAGATTTTAGGAGATTTTGTTTCAAAAAAGTAATAAATAAAGAAAAATGCCCAGATATTTTACCCTGGGAAAATCTATAGACCATTATAGCAATTTGAGCGTTCAGTTTTAGAATTTAGGTTCTTAGCCTAGGTGAGATTTCTATCACATATTTCTAAACTATAAGAAGGCAGGATTGCTAATATAAAAGTTCTCTGGATTTTCTAGGTCTTCAAATTTTATCCAGGGATCCTGAAAACCTACTGCTGTATGCTTTAAAAATATATCAGTGAACTACAAAGTATATTTTATAGAAAGCATAGCTCCTAATTATTTTTAATAGTAAAAGTTACTACTCCGCCTTTCTTCTTGTTTGACTAATTTCACTCAGTGTGCTATTTAATCTTTAATTACAGGCAACAAAAGAAGTAATAGAACGGGAAGCACCAGGGATGGCCCTGGCAATGCTGATGGGATCACTTAATGTTACACCTCTGGGCATGCTCTCTAGGTAAGAAAGTCACCAGTGTGTTACAAAGAAGATTAATCCAGACCCCTCATCAGTAGAAGAGAATAATGAATCTAAGAATCTCTAGTCAGAACACTCAAGTCTGCCCCCGTTTTGACTCAGTGTTAGGTCTTACTATCCTGTAAAAGTAGAATCTTGACCAGTTTCTTTTTTTTTTTTTTTTTTGTACTTTATGTTTAAACTTTTAGAGACTGATAGCTGCTGAAGTTTTCAATTATAATCCAGAGAAAAGTTCAATTTATTGACCCAAAATTATTTATTGTGTTTGTGATCACCATTTGATACTTTTCAATTATAGCTAACTACTAATTTACCAAAACTAAAAAACAAAATTTTTTTAACATAACTTTTGCTCACAAGTTAGGAATGTTTATTCCAATTTGTAAGTAGCCATATTGATGAGTTCTTGATGAAGTTAATTTGTATTAGTGATCTTGGCAACATGGTGTATTTAAATCATATTAAAGTAAAAACACTAATATATTAAATTGATAATTTAAAACTGTTGCTTTGTTGACAGAAATATTGACATCTGTCCTCACTCTGATAGTGTAATTGGTACTATTTTAACAACTCAGATTAAAATCTCCTAAATGAGGACCATGTACATCATTTAAGGCACAGGTATCAACTTGGTCATCATCTGTTGATCTAATGACCATTAATAAATATACAGGTAACCTGAAAGCAATCAGTGTATTCAGCAACTTAAAAATTTCAGAGTTTTATAAATCATTTGTAACCATTTATATCTTGTTTCTAATATGTACATAAAAGTAAATGTGTCCATTTAATTACATAGAATGTGATTCATAATATTCTTTCCTTTATTCAGATTAATTTCATATGCTGTCCATGCAGCTGCTGGAAACATAGCTAAAAGAGAATGGGAGTGGCTTGTTAGTTACTATATATTCTTTCATGTGGTACCGTATTGTGCATTTAATTTAGTAAAAGCAAATGAAAAAATAACATAGAACAGTAAAATTTTAAAAATCCATGCTTGTCTTTCAGAAACTCAAGTTAATGCTTTTATACTTCTTTTAACTCTTAGTGATCTTACCCACACATACGTAGTCAAAGTGCATATTTGGGCCCATTTTTCCCTATGGAATTTTGTAGGGTTTTTCTGGGACTGGTGATTGAACTCAGGGCCTTGCTCTTGCTGAACAGGTGCCGGAATCACTGAGCTAAATGACCAACCCCTATTTTGTGGGTTTTTAACAGGACAAGAATTCTTTGTAGTATCCAAGAATATAGTCAAGAAAGAAGTGTCATGTCTTGTTAGTACTTTTTATAATGATTTTTTTAATTTGATGAAAGTAACAACAATTAATTATGAGGGTCAGTTTAAGCATTAGGGATTCTAAGGATGGGAAAAAAAAACGAGACATAATCCCATCCTTAATGATCCCACAGTTTAACTACATACATTATTTTTGCAGTTGTTAAGTTAACTCTTTGAAGATAGCTTTCTTGATCTAGTACAGAAAGTAGAGAAAATAGTAAGTCTCTTATTGAAAGTTTTTATAGGCTACTTCCTCCTCTCCCTACTTATCCTCATCATTACTGAGCATTGTGCTGCTGAGTAAGTAAAAAGCTAGCTCACAAGAGATAATTCTAAGTACTTGGTAAATCCATTACATTTACCCCGGAGGTCTCAAAAATTTGCCTATGTATATAATATGTTAACACCTTCTTTTGTTTTTTTTTTCTGTTTATTACTGATTTAATTAAAAGTTCATTTACAAATTTTGGAAAAGAGATAATGTATATTAGCTACGTGAAAAGAAATTGTAAAATATTGCTTTGCATGTTCATTTTTATAAGATCTTGTCAAGCTTTCTTAGAAATTATTAGTTTTTAACAATTATAGTTATGTTTTTGTATAGCTTTTACATCCTGTATGCACTTTGTTATTTGTATATGTTTCTGTTATAGAACATTTCATACTATATGGTAGTAAGTTACTTACGTATTTCCTAATTTATTATACGTCCATAATAACAGGTTATGATCTTATTCTTGTATTTATTTGGGGTTATAAATAATACATGTGTGTGTGATATATATATATATATATATATATATATATATATATATATATATATGTATGTATGTATGTCTGTCTCCTATTATCTTCTTTAAGCTTCCTTGCTTTTTCCTCTTATTCCCTTACTCTTGTTTAATAATAGTGTCCCTTCAGTTTTCATGTCTTCTTTTTTGATTCGACATATTTTTGTGAAAACAGAAGACTTACTTTATTGATTTTTTACATCCAAAGTCCCAGAACAATGTCAGGAACATGATAAACACTGAATTAAAAAGTATTTAAAATGTTCATTTTTATGATCACAGCTGACAAATCACTGTTTCACTCTAGTTCTAATAGTGTCTTTTTCCAGATGAAGTACTAGATCAGTTGGTGCCTTATCTTTCTGTTTTTTACTCTAAAGGAGCATTAAATTAAAATTTAGATTACTACTAATGATTTCAGTCTACTTTGGTAAGTAATATGTTTGAGAGGGCTACAAATATGGTGAGAAGTAGTGGTTAAGAGTATTATCTCTAGGGTCAGATGTAATGGTGAACACCTAAAATGTCAAGTGGCTGAGCCAAGAAGATCACTGCAAGTTCAAGGCTACATAGTGACTTCAAAGCCATCCTAAACTACATAGCAAGACCCTGTCTCAAAAAAACCCAGTTATCTCTGAAGCTATACTTAGGCTCTACCTTGGTGCAATGACTTACTAGCTACTTAATGTCTTCTCTGACCTTTGTTATCTGTACATGATAATAACACCAAATATCTGAATCGAATAAGTGAACATAGGAACAGCAGCTGATTCATAATTATTCTAAAACATTGATCATTGTTGTGTCGGTATCATTTAAGAGTTTAGTTTTAGAGCAAGTTGACTGGCCAAAGCTTTTTTAGCTTCTTTGATTAGTAGATGTCTTCAAATCGTTATTCCTCAAGAAATGTGTAGTTTTGCTGTGTAAGTAATGGGGTGATGACTGTTCTCTTCTTTCAGCATCTTTCAGAGTCCTCCACTGTCTTCTAGCTCCATGGTTCCTAAAGAGAGGTGCAGAAGTTAAATTTCTGTTCCCTGATGTATAGTGTGTACTTTTCATTGACTGCTTTAAAGATACTTTATCTTCGATGTTAGCAATTTTATTATGATATACCTGGGTGTGGTATTCTTCAAAATTATCTCTTTGTAGTTTAATTGTTGCTATACTGGCAGGGTTTATGCAGCAGAGGGAACTTCAGAAGTTAGCTTAGACAGCATTTCTGATATATAATTCACTTGTGTTTAAAAGCCTTTTGTGTACTTCTTTTAGTTTTTTCACAGTGATGAATCTATAAACTTGTATATCTAATCAAATTTGGGAAATCTTTATTAATTTTTCAAGTATTTTTATCTGCACCAGTCTTACTTTTTTGTTGTGTTTTGATTGCACTTTTTATTGGTACATGTTTGCAGTATGTAACATTAACATTCCTTCTGAGGGGTTGGTGCACTTACATAGCAAATTAAATTATTTTGTCCTCCATTCCTCTTTCCCTCCTATTTCCTGTATTATCTAATCCTCTTCCCATTTGAGAAAGATCCATCTCTGAACATCCTGTTATCTCTTTCATTTTACTTATATTTATTTATATTTTGAGTTTCTTATATTTGAGCATATATTTAATTGATTTCACTTAATACTATAATCTCAAAGTATATCTACTTTCTTACAAATGAATGAAGTTTATCCTTTTATGTCAGAGTAGTACTCTGCCATAAAATGTATACAAGTACCACATTTTCTTTATCCATTACCAGTTGATGGAAACATAGGCTGCTTCCAAAATATAACTGTTATAAATTTATTGCTATAAATATAGGTATATGTACATCACTACGGTCTGATGTTTTTAACATAACTAGAAGTGGATCAACTGGATCAAATGGAATTTGTGGTTTTTATTGGAATAAAAATATGACTTTTTTGAGGAATCTTCATGCTGTTTTCCATAGTGGCTATACTAGTTTACACTCTGACCAACAATGTAGAAGCACTTTTGTCTTGCAGCCTCATCAGCCTTTTGTTCTTGATTTCTTCATGATGGCTGTTCTTTCTGAGGTAAGGTAGAACCTAAATATTGCTTTACCTTGCAACAAGTGTTGAACCTTTTTTGTGTGTATATTGGCCTTTGGTCCTTTTTATTCTGAGAATAATCTATTTATTTCACTTGAAATAATTGAATGTATTCATGAAATAAATGAAATCTATTTATTTCACTTTATAATCTATAAATTTCACTTTTTTGATTGGGTCCTTTGTTTTAGAAACCTAATTCTTTGTAGTTATTTATATATTGTAGATATTACTCCTCTCTCTTGGAAACAAATGCCAGGATTTTTTTCCCAGTCTTTAGATTAACCTTTTTTACTCTGTTGCTTGTTTCTTTTGTTATGCAAAAACTTTTAATTTTGATGATTCCATTCATTGATTCTCAGTACTGTTTCTTGTAGTTAGTGCTCTGCTCAGAAAATCCTTGCCTATGCATATTACTTTAAGAGTTTATCTATTTTGTTATCCAGAAAATTGATTTTTTTAGCATTCAGATCTTTGATCCATCTCCATTTTCCTTTAGTGCATAGTGGAAGATATGATTCTAGATTCCATAATCTCTTTGTAGATAGTTTCTGAAGCATTATCAAAGAGGCTGCCTTTCCTCCAATGTATGATTTTTTATCCCTTTGACGAAGTTCAGGTAATTTCACATGCTTAGAGTTTTTTTTGTATCCTCTGTTCTGTTCCATTAATCTACTTTTTTGGATACCAATGTCTTACTGATTTTAAAAATCACTGTAGTTGTATAATATACTTCAGAACTGGGATTATAGCACCTCCTGCTTTGCTCTCATTGCCCAGGGCTGCTTTTGCTATTCTGAATCTCTTCTGGTTCCATATGAATTTTAGAATAGTTTTCTCCAGTTCTTTGAAGGATGCTGTGGTATTCTGACTGGGATTATATTAATTCTGTATCCCAACTTTAGAGGTACTGTATGGCCATTTTGACTATGTTGGTTCTGCCTATGCAGGAGTAGGGAGTATCTTCCTATTTTATATATTCTTTGATCTTTTTCAGAATACTGTAGTTTTCCATGTAGAGGTCTTTCACTTCCTTAGATTAACTCGTATGTAATTTTTAGTGCTATTTTGAATGATAGTTTTTTTCCTGATTTCATTGTCGGTAAGTACAGGAATGCTATTGATTTTTGAGTGTTGAGTTTGTATCTCCTATACTACCAAATTTCATTATTAATTCTATTATCTTTTTTGGAGTTATGTAGAGGAATCATGTCATCCTCAAATAATGATAATTTAAATTCTTTCCTGTCCATTTCTCTTTGACTCTTCTCTTTATGTTATTGTTATAGCTAATGTTTTGAGAACTATATGGAAAAGGAGTGGTGATGTGGATATCTTTGTCTTGTTCTCCATTTCCGAGGGAAAATTTTCAACTTCACTCTATTTAGTATGATATTGGCCATTGCTTTTTCATAAATGGCTTCTATCATATTAAGATAAAGACCTTCTATTCCTATCTTCTTTGAGGATTTTTTTTTTTATCATGAATGGATGTTGGACTTTGTCAAACGCACTTTCTATGTCTATTGAAATGATCCTATAATTTTTTTCCCTATTTCTGTTTATGAAATGTGTCAACATTTATTGACTTGCCTATATTGAAACATCCTCGTAACCCTGGAATGACTCATACTTAAACATGATAATCTTTTTGACAAATGGCTGCATCTGTGTTCATTAAAGAGATTGGCCTGAAGATCTTTTTTTTTTTTTTCTGCATACATTTCTGGTATTAACATCAAGTAATCGTAGTTTCCAGAAATAAGTTTGACAGTACTCCTTCTCTTTTGATTTCATTAGAGTTAAAGGAAGATTGGCATTAGATATTTTCTAAAATTCTTGTACAATTTGACAGTGAATCCATAGGGACCTGGACTAATGTAGTTTTTCTTATTCTTCAGTTTCATAGATTGATATGGGATTATTCAGAATTTTTATATCTTCTTGGTTCAGCTTTGATAGTTCATATGTATCTAGGAATCTATCCATTTCTTCTAGATTTTCCATTGTATTAGAGGACAAGTTCTCATAGTAGCCACCAATAATCTTGTGGTTTTCAGCCAAATCCATTTTGCTTTTGCCTTTTTCATTTCTAATTGCATGGATTTGGGTCTTTTCTCCTTTAATTTGATAATGTTAGGGTTTGTCTGTTTCGTTTAATCTTTCAAAGAGCAAACTTTGATTCATTGATTCTTTATATTCTTTCTTTACTTTCTTTTTCATTAATATATACTCAGATGTTTAGAATTTCTTTCCTTCTACTAGCTTTGGGATTAGGTTGTTCTTGTTTTTCTAGAGATGCATTACGAAGTTGTTTGAGTTCACTCTGTTTTTCTGATATGGGAATACATTGATGTAAATGTCTGTCCTATGACTTCTTTCATGTTCCTTAGGTTCCTAAATGTCATATTCACTTTTATTATTTATTTGTAGAAACAGTTTGACTTCTTTAAATTCACTTATGACTCACTGATTATTCAAAAGGATATTATATAAGGTGTTTGCATAGTTTCTGTTGAGGTATTTTGTCATTAATTTCTACTTTTATTGCACTATGATGTAATATGCTTGGGATAATTTGATTCTTTTACATTTACTTAAGCATAGTTTGTGGGCTAATATGTGATCTGTGTTGGAGAAAGTCCCTGTGCTACTGAAAAGAATGTATTTACTTTTCTAACTAGGTGGAACACTCTACAGATATCTGTTAAGTACATTTGTTTGGAGGGTTAGTTCAATTTTAATATTTTGCATTTTTTTTTTTTTTTGGTCTTCTGGATCTGTCCATTTGTAACAGTGGGGTATTGAGGTCTCCCCTTACATCTATATTGATTTTTAGTCTGATTTTTCATGTTCATTAGGTGTTTATTTTCAGGAAATTGAGTACATTGGTAGTTAGTACATACATATTTACAATTGTTAATTGGTCTTGTTGAATTCTTCTCCTCTCCCAACAAAGAAGCCCTTCTTTGCTTCTTCTAGTCAGTCTTGCTTGAAATTCACTTTTTTTGAAATTACTATAACAACTTCTCCTCTTTTTCTGAGTTCCTGTTGGATGGAATACATCCTTTGCTTTTTAATCTGTAAGTTTGGCTTTGAATTAAAAGTGTTTTTTGTACTACATAGTGTTGGGTTTGGTTTCTGATGCAACCTGCCAGTCTGTTCCATTGATTGGGGAATTGTGGCCGTTCACCTTCAGACTTGTTACTTGCAATTATTGGCCTATTCCTGCCATTGCTTTCTTTTTCTTTTTTTAAAAAATATATAATATCTTAGAAAATTTAATTCTTTTGTTGCTATTTAACATTTTATCATTTGAGAAATAGCAAATAAAATGATAAAAGTTATTAAAACTCTGGCTCTGTTCTGGCTTGAAGGCAGTTCTCCTCCTGTTGTCTTTTTTTTTTTTAATTTGAATTTATTGGTACGGTTATATATACACATCATGATCACACTCAGTATTGAGAATTTGTACCAGTCTATGACACAACTTATTTCCTTGTTGCTCAATTCTTTGTTTTTACCGGTTGCTTAGCTGCCACCCCCCAATATATCATTTCTTTTTTATTTATTGAATTGTTTGTTTTATTGTCTCTTTTTGTGATATCCTTGAGAATCTTTTGTCATGCTGATTTGGTGGTCATAATGTTTAGGGCTTATTAACAAATACCTTATTTCTCTGTCAATTTGAAAAAAAAGTTTTTCAGGATATATAATTTTGGGGTAGAAGTTTTCTTGAAATACCTTAATCAAAGTCTTCCTGGCCTTTAAAGATCATTTGGAAATTTTTGCTGTAAATGCCTTTCTGTAGCAGCTTTTAAGATTTTGTAAGGCAACCCAGTTATTCTGGGAGGCAACCCATTTTCCTGTCCCCCTTCTGTCTGTGTTAGATAGAAACAGTTTTTGAATAAATTTTTCCTACTCTCACCTGTTGTTCCTACAGTTCACTCTTTGATTTTAGAGAAGACAAACACAAGCAGGATTGGAAATTGTGTCTATTCCTGCTAAGAGGGTCATGAATGTGCTTATCCTCCCACATCCTGAGAGGGTTTTTTCGTATTCTGAGACAAAATCTCATTGTGTGGTTCAAACTGGCCTTCAACCCATTGTGTAGCTGAGACTGGCCTCGAACTCAAAGCCATCTTGTGTCAGCCTCCAGATCTTGTTTTTATACACTTATGGCAAAAGCATAGCAACATATATCATTCTGCTTCCCAAGGGGGGTCATGTTGCTCTTGCCTAGCTTTTCACACCTAACTCCCTATCTTAGAGATTTCTCTTCTGTATAAGTACATTCAGAATAACTAGTACTTTTTAACTGCCTCTTGGCATCCCAGATGTACCCATGTGTCTCCAAGATACTAGGCCTTATATTGTGCTTCACATGTACAAGTCGTTTCAGCCTTTCACCCTGAGGTAAGATATGTTCTGTTTTTTAAAAAAGATTTTTTTTTTTTTTTTTTTTGAGGTAGGGTCTCACCGTGTGGTTCAAGCTTGCCTTGACTATGTTGCCCAGGCTGGGCTCAATCTCATGGATGGCTATTCTTCTTCCTCAGCTTTCCAAGCATTTTATCAAAGAGAAACAATATGAGGCCTAGCAAGTACTGGCATGCATCAAGTACTGTAATAAAATTTTGCTCAATGATGGAAATGACATTGGTTAACAATGGAAATGTCAGTGGTCCCATAAGATTATAATGGGGGTGAAAAATTCCTATCACTTAGTGATGTGGTAGTCCTTGCACTGTTATGCTCCAATTCGTTGCTTTCGTGCGGTGGTGATCCTGGGATAAACAAACCTACTGCACCGTGAATCATAAAATTATCTCCATGCAGTTATGGAAAGCACATCATACTTGGTAAATGACTATGCTGCTGGCTTAAGTTTAAAAAAAAAATGATGTTTGTCCCTGTGATAGATTTTCGATAGGTTGAATATAATACATGGACGGGTTCTCCTTTAGTCACAGCTGTTTGGGGTTACAAAGGCCTCACTTATCTGTATGTTGATTTCTTTTCCTCTACACAGGGATTTTTTTATGCCATTTGTGTTGACTTCTAATTTTTCACTTTCCTAGTTATTCTTAGATTAATCTTCTTTGGATATCATCTAGCAGTTATTGAATCCGTTTTGGATATTCTCTTGTTGCTTTTAAGGTATCTTTCTAGTTCTGAAATTCTCTCCTCACATCGATTAGTTCTTCTGCTCATAGTTTCATTATGAATTTTAATCTCCCAGATTTCTGACCTATACCTTTTCATGTACTCTAATTATTTGGTGAACTAGTCATTTGTGTTTTGTATCATTTTGTTTAGCTTATCTAGCTTTATTAGTGTTTTCTAAAAGCTCCTACGTCTCTTTGTTTATTCCATTATCTGTTTAGCTATATCTTCTCTAATCCTGATAAGTATCTCTTGTTAGCTGTTTTCTAACTTCCTCTGCTATCCATTTGATCAATTGGGTGGTTTTTGCTATTCTGCCCTTTTTTGGTCCTTGGATTGTCTTTGGGAAAACTGAGAGTTTTGGGAGACATTTTCTTTCTTTGTCTTCACAAGTTTCTATTTTTCTGGTTGTTGTTGTTCTCTTTTTGTTTTGTACTGAGGCTTCCAGGGTCATTCTGGTGGAAAACTTCATTGTTAGTACTATATGTAGACCTCTTTAAATGTCTTTTTTTTAGTAATGTCTGCTGGGCATGTCTACTTATTGGCTTGTTTTACTGTACCAAGATACAACCACCTAGGGAAGTTGCAACATATTTGTCCCAGTACCTAGTTGTTTGGAATAGGTGAAGTTTTTGTAAATGACATCAAGGCAATTCCAGTATTGGCATCCAAGAAAATCAATAAACAATTGTATCATCCTAGCTATTGTAATAAAATCAACAAAAATAATAGCATCAAAGAAAACTGGTTATTGACCTATCCTAAGAAAACAATAATATACTACCCTTAAATATAGAAACAATATCTACAATTATAGTATGAGTAGTTATACTAACCAAATTTGTCCTAGAGTAAACATTTAAATGAAACAACTTTACCACCACCACTAAGAATGGAATAGTATTCAATAATGATTACATAGAATTAATTGACTATCTACAGATTGATAAAGCTTAACAATTATACTATTAAAGGTGAAGGAAGTGGGGAGTCAGAAAATAAAAAAGGTAAAATTTGAAAAATTCATCCATCAAAACTGAGAAAAAAGAGGGAAAGGTAAGATGGAGCTCCCATCAGTTAGCCTTAGATCTTTCCCTCACAAGATTTGGGTCTTGCTACCAAGCTTTACAGAAGAAAGTTCCTCAGAGGGGAATAAATCATGTCATAGGGACCTCAGAAGGTAAAGAAAATGAGGAAAATGAGGGTCCCATCCTTTTACTGAGGAGTAAAAGGAAATTAGTAGTGTTAGCAAATAATCACAGAAAATGAACAAAAAAAAAAAAAGAAAAAAGAATACAAAATGTAGGAAATAAAGAAGAAAGAAAACTAGTTAAAAGGGCAAGAGAGAAAAGAAATAAAAACCTAATACCTCCCCCCAAAAGAAAAAGAAAATGAGAAATTATTAAAAATTTAAAAGAATAATTAGAAAAATTCATCTTGTGGTTTTGAATGAACGGTTTCTTTCCCAGATCTGTGGTCTAGGAATCCAAGCAATCATGATTTTCTCACTGAGATTTAGGGTCTGTGGGTTGGGTTTTTTAGGTGCGCTGTCTGCACTGGAAGTCCCTCTGTCCATTCACCTCAGGCTGTGATCACCTCCAATCTGAGGCATGTCCTTACTCAAATCGGTAGATGGGTAAAGAAGTTACCCCTCTGGTCTGTGATGAATGTACAGCAGGTTAGGGGTTCGAGAAGACTGTTGGATGACACTCGCTTGCCCTGGTTTCTTCTTACAGAGATCATAGTCCACCTGTGCCCAATCTGACATTAAAATTAAGAGGTCCGTTTCAAGCCTACCTCCTCTCTGTGGCAGTCTCATATGGTTATCTTTCCCCAGTCACTTTGTATAGGTGACACTGGCATCCCTGAAGATGCTAGCCAGGTCCGTACTTTTTCCCTAGGTCTGTTGGCCCCTTAGAAGTACCTTCCCTCTCTGGACACTGTTCTTATCCAGGGTCAGGTTAGTTGGTGCCTCTGCATCTTCTAGCCAATGGGAAGCAAACTTAAAGCCAATTTGGGGTTAGTGAATGATTCCACTCTGCACATTCAGCAGTGTTACTCTGGATTTCTGGCATTTGATGCTGCAACTGCCAAGTAAGTCTCTATCTGGAAGTTGCTGCCAACTTCTCAGGCTGCACAGTTCCCTCATTTTCTTTTCCTTCTGAGATCCCAATGACATGATTTATTCCCCTCTGGAGAACTTTGTTCTGCAAAGCTAAGTGGCAAGACCCAAAAATTGTGAGAGAAAAATCTAAGGCTAACTGACATAGAAAAGAGAAATATTCAACTATGTTCCATTCCTTTCTTTTCCACTTACAGGTGGGAGGGTTAAAAAAGAAAAACTAGGAAACATCCATGAAGTTTATAATACAGTTTCAAAAGGCTGAGACCTAATCCTGGGACTATTAAATGCTTCCTTCCCCCACAATTTACCATGCCATTATGAAATGACTCTGGACAGTGGATCCGTTACCCAATACATTATGTCCAGCTATCAAGAAAAAAATTGTGAGGCACACCATAAGAAAAATGATACATAATTTGAAGATAGCAAGCTTGACACCATATACAGTGAGAATGTTGAACTATCAGACTAGAAATTTAAATGGCCTCTGATTAATGTACTAAGGGTTCTAATACATAAAATGGACAGCATGGAAAAACATAGGCAGTGTAGACAAGAGGCCGAATTATTCAAAAGGTGTCAGAAATAAATACAAGAGGTAAAAGCATTTTAACAGAAATGAAGAATGTCTTTGATGAGCTTATTAGTAGCTGGACCCAGCTTGAGAAAAGAATCTGTGAACTTGAGTGTCTTTCAATATAAATCTCCAAAACTGAAAGGCTAGAAAAACAAAGATGGAGGAGAGGACCCAGAACACCCAAAGACTACACAAAAACTATAATATGTATAATTCATATCTAATAGTAATACCCAAGTGAGATGAGAGAAACAGAACTATTTGTAAAAGGTAATAACTGAGAATTTCCCCAGATTAAAGTCAGCACTGTCTTTTTTTTTTTTTAGGTTTTTTGAGACAGGGTCTCGCTTTGTAGTTCAGGCTGGCCCTGAGCTCAGCGTCAAACTCATCACAGCAATCCTCCTGCCTCTGCCTCCCGAGTGCTGGGATTACAGGTGTGAGCCACCACACCCGGCACTGTGGTATGTGCTACTGGTTGCTGCTGGGCGTGAGTCTCCACACCTAGTATAGGTATGTGGTTACCGGGGATCTAACCCAGGTCCTTGCGCTTTTGCAAGAGAGGCGCCGGAACCATTGAGCTATATCCCTGGCCCCAAAGTCAGACCTGTCTTAATTGCTTTTCTGTACTGTTATACCAGCAAATCATGAAATAATACGTAAAGAAAATAAATGCATTTCAGGAAGTGGCTGGAAAGTCCAAGATCAAGGACTGACATCTGTTGAGGACTTTCTTGCTATATCGCAGCATGACGGAAGTCATCACATGGGAAACACGAAAAGGAGTGAAACAGTGAGACTGAAAGAAAATGCACAAACAAGAACAAAGGAGAAAAATGAGGCCAAATTCATTTGTTTATCAAGATAACCAGTTCCTCAGTGGGATCTTAGATTACCCATGAGGACAGTGCCTTCATGACCTAATCATCCCTGAAAAACCCCAGCTCTTACTGCTCCTACAATACCAATTACATTTCAACATTAATTCTGGAGGAGGTATTCAAACCAAGCAGGATACATGCCAAAAATACAAGAAGGCATATTATTTTCAAAGTAGAAAAAAAATCAAAAATGGAAAAGTCCAGAAAGAAATTTATGAGTAGAAGCACATGTATAAAAATATTTACTCTTGTTTGGGACATATGACATAAAACTTTATAAACATATACTAATAAAATAAAAAGCAAAGAAAAATATAACATGACAATGAAAGAGGGTGAGGACAAAGCAATAAGATTCAAGTTTGTTTGTTTTTTAATAAATTGAGTTTGGGGGCCGGGGATTTAGCTCAGTGGTTCTGGCATGTGCTCTGCAAGCACAAAGTCCTTAGTTCAGTCCCGGTAACCACATATGCTGGGCAGTGTGACTCATGATACCAACAATCAGTACCACACACCACAATGCTGGGCGTGGTGGCTCACACCTCTAATCCCAGCAGTCAGAAGGCAGAGGCAGGAGGACTGCTGTGAGTACGAGACTGGCCTGAGCTACATAGTAAGCTCAGCGCCAGCCTGAACTACAAAAGCGAGACCCTATCTCAAATAAACAAACAAACAAAGGAAAGAAAGAAAAGAAGGAAAAGAAAGAAAAAGTTTGTTGGTACATTTTAGGAATACATTATGATCACATTTCTCATTCAGAATTTGTACCTGTACATGACTGATCTTGATTCTTACTTTTTCCCATTGCCCTACCATCCCTTCAAATTCAACCCCACATCGTATACATAAGCTTTGTTTTGTATTTTCCTTTTTACCATCATATTTTTCTTTCCTTTTTTTGCTTTCCCCGTCCCACACCCAGTACCTCTTACCCTTTCAGTATTTCTTCCTATTTCATAATACCTATACATTCTGGACCTCATTTACACCTTCACTTTCTCACACTAAAGAAACAATGTGGTATTTACACATCTGTGTACTATTTATTTCACTATGAGTATGGCTTCACAATGTATCCATTTAGCTATAAATGTCTCTAATTTATCATTGTTTATGGCTGAGCAATATCCACTTTATTTAAAAAACAACCTACATATTCTTTATGTTCTTTATCCAGTCTCCAGTTGATTTCCATGTGGGCTATGTAGCTATTAGATATAGCTGTTACAAACTGTGCTGCTATAAACATGGGTACACATTTGTCACTGTGGTACAACGATTTTAATTCTTTAATGAATATTCCCAGCAGGGAAATACCAGAGTCAAAACCAGTCCTACTTTTTTGAGGAATCTCCACACTGATCTCCATAGAGGTTGTTCGAGTCTACACTCTCACCAACAGTGGAGAAGGGTTCCTTTCTCCCCGTAGCCCCACCAGAATGTAGTTGTTGGTTGATTTATTAATAGCAGCCATTCTTTCTGTAATGAGATGGAGTTTCATTGTTATTTTTATCTGCAACTCTTTAATGACCAGTGATGGTGAACATTTTTATATGCTATTAACGTTCACAGAGGAAATAAAGATTAGAGCAGAAATAAATGAAAGAGAAAAATAGTAGAGAAAATCAGTGAATCCAAAAACTGATTCTTCAAAACATAAGCAAAACGGATCAAACTTTACCTATATCAGCTATGAAAAATTTAATGATTCAAATTATTAAAATCAAAGATGAAAATGGAGTTAATTCTACTACAGAAATAAAAACTTTAAGACTAATGAAATAACTTCAGATGCAATTAACAAACTCCTAGAAACAAAACTGAATCACAAAGCAATAGGAAATTTCAGTAAATCTCTTAACTTGTAAAAAAAATTGAAATTTCTTTCACTGTTTACTTCCAATTTCAAGGCACTATGGTCTGGCAGTATACAGAGGATAACATCAGTTCCTTTTCATTTATTCAAACCTGTCTGTGCACTACCAAATAGTCTGTTTTGGAAAATGATTTATGAGCAGCTGAGAAGAATGTAAATTCTGACTTAGTGTGGTGAAATACTCTGTAGGCATCTGTTGAGTCCATTTGTTGAAGAGTTTGGTTTAGCTCAAGTACTTTCTTATTCCTTTTCTGTCCAGTCGACGTGTCTATTTATGACAGTGGGGTATTGAAGTCCCCTACTATTATTGTATTAGTACTTATCTGGTTTTTCATGTCCATTAATGTTTGTTTTATATAGTTAGATACATTGTAGTTTGGTGCATAAATATTTAAGACAGTTATTTCTTTCCCTTAGATTGTTCCCTGTATAGTGACTTTCTTTGTCTCTTTTAAGCACTATTGGTTTAAAATCTATTATGTCTGCAAATAAGATAGCTATTCCTGCCTTTTTTTTTTTTTTTTTTGCAGTTTCCTGTTACATGGAGAATTATTTTCCATCCCTTTACTTTCAGTCTGTGGTTTTCTTTCTAAATTAGGTATGTTTCCTGTATGCAACAGGTTGTAGAATCTTGCTTTTTGGTCCATTCTGCTAGTATGTGTCTTTTCATTGGTGCATTGAGTCCATTGATAGTAATGCTTATGACTGATATAGATAGACTTAGAGCTGTCATGTTTTCCTGTTCTAGGCTCTTTGCATCTTTGCTTTTGCCCTTTTTCTTGTGATCTGGATGGGCTTCCCTTTGTAGGTGAATTTTTTCTTCTCTCTGGCTGCTTTCAGTATTTCATTCTTTTTTTGTATATCTGGAACCTTTATAATTATATGCCTAGGTGTAGATTACAGGATCCAGAAACAACTCCAGACATAGTAAACCTCTCATCTTTGACAAAGGAGCCAGATACCACCAGTGGAGCAAAGATAGCCTCTTTAACAAATGGTGCTGGAAAAAACTGGGCTTTAACTTGCCAAAGACTAAAGCTAGACCTATCTCTTTCACCATGTACCAAGCTAAAATCAAAATGGATTAGAGGCCTAAATATTAAAACAGACACACTAAACCAGCTACAAAACAGATTAGGTAAAACTCTTGAAGACATTGGCTTAGGGAAAAACTTCATAAGCAAAACCTCTATATCACGAAAATTGGCAGAAGAAGTCAACAAATGGGATCTCATTCTATTAAAAGCATCTGCACAGCAAAAGAAACCACCAAGAGAGTGAAAGGCAATCAATAATACAGGAAAGAATCTTTACCAGCTATTTCTCAAGTAAAGGGCTGCTATCTAGAATATATAAAGAGCTTTAGAAAGATCAGCCTACCCAAATTTAAAGACCCAATTCAAAAATGGGAATCTGAAATGAACAGGCACTTTTCAGAGCAAGAAGTAAAAGCAGCTAAGAAGTATATGAAGAAATGTTCAGCATCACTAGTCATTTGAGAGATGCAGATGAAAACAACACTAAGATTTCATCTCACTCCACAAAGAATGGCTGCTATCTCAGAATAAGCCAGCAACAAATGTTGTTGAGGCTGTAGGCAAAAAGGAAACCTTCTCCACTGTTGGTGAGAGTGTAGACTAGACCAACCTCTATGGAGATCAGTGTGGAGATTCCTCAAAAAAACTAGGAGTAGAGGCCCCATTTTCCTCGCTATTGCTCTGCTAAGTGTATGTACAAAAGAATTACAAGTCACAGCAACTTATGTGCACCTATGTTTATAGCAGCTCAGTTTGTGATAGCTAAATCTTGGAAATAATCAAAATGCCCATGAATTTTTTTTATGCATAATTATTTCATTTTGATTTAAGTTATTAAAATGATATTTTAAAGTTTAGCATATGTAACCTTTTCATTGGTTTTCTGTAGTTCATTGATTTCATATACAGCAACTTAACTGCTGTTACTTATTAGTTCTAGGAGAGTTTATTTTTTTAATTGTCTTTTTGTTTCCATTTTACTTGTTTGAAGGTTTTTGGCTTATTTGGGATTTTCTTTGTAGACAGTCATACCAAGTAAGGTTAGTTTTACTTCTTCCTTTATCTATATAAATTTTATTTTCTCTGTTATTTATACCAGATAAAACTTCAGTACTATGTTGAATAGACAAGGTAAGAACAGATATTCTTGCCTTTTTAGAGTTCATAATAGAAAGGCATGTATCGGGCCGGGGAGTTAGCTCAGTGGTTCCAGCGCCTGTCTCGCAAGCGCAAGGACCCGGGTTCGATTCCCTGGTAACCACATAACAATACTGGGTGTGGAGACCCACACCCAGCAGCAACCAGTACCACATACCACAGTGCTGGGCGTGGTGGCTCACGCCTGTAATCCCAGCACTCGGGAGGCAGAGGCAGGAGGATTGTGATGTGAGTTTGAGGCTGAGCTCAGGGC
>PVIR01001838.1:69254-113506 GCA_004026965.1 Petromus typicus | reverse complement strand
AACTCACATCACAATCCTCCTGCCTCTGCCTCCCAAGTGCTGGGATTACAGGCGTGAGCCACCACGCCCGGCACTGTGGTATGTGGTACTGGTTGCTGCTGGGTGTGGGTCTCCACACCCAGTATTGTTATGTGGTTACCGGGGAATCGAACCCGGGTCCTTGCGCTTGAGAGACAGGCGCCGGAACCACTGAGCTAACTCCCCGGCCCTATTTCCCCTTATTTTTAAGTAGAGAAATACAGCAGCATGAAAAGAATCAACTTTCATGTCCAGATTTCAGAAAAGCTAAGAATTCAGACATTCAGTCAAAAAAGCTTTCCATGCCCCGGGGTCATTCACACCAGTTTTGTGTTTGGTGGACTTTCAACCAGTTTGGATCTCTACAGTGAAACTCACTGAAAGTCAATGGTGAGGATCAGGAGGAGGTCATTGTCCAAACATGCTGAGGCACTTGGTGGGGACCGTTTCACCCTTTGAGTTGCACGGGTCCTACAAGCAGCCTCTGTTTCAGTCAGGCTCCAAACTGCCAACTCAGTGAAGCAAATAATAATTATTCCTAATGGCAATAATGATGATGGAATGCAGTGTACCCAATATGAGGGTGATTATCTATGGCTTCAGGTGGGGCAGCCAAAGCATTTCACATATGGCTTGTATAAATCTTTCTCATCCTCTTTCTCTTTCTCATATTTTCATTTTAGTTAAAAGTTTCTACTCCAGACTTACATTCAAAGACATAGCCAAATGACAGATTTGAATAACTTGGTGGATTCTTTTTTTTTTTTTTTTTTTTTCCTCTAGGGGAAATGGAAAGAATGGAAGAAGGGAGGAGAACAACTCAGGACTCTGGATAAGTGTTCCCGACCCCTACTCCATGAACATAAATCAGAGTCTCCTGGTAGATAGCAAAGCCTCCCTTGGTGAGCCCAAGCCCTCTGCTAGTGCCACAGGCAATTTTCTATGCAATCTCCACCCTTTTCTCTATAAGGAGCAAGTTACTACACAAGCCGATGTTCCCCCCTCAGGGTGTGCATGTCTGCTCCTCAGGAACATCAGCATGAGTGTGTAAGTATCTCATCCCACATGACGGCAATGTCAGACTACCACAGGAATAAAACGGAGCTTCATTCTCCTGAAAACATATTCCATCAACCAACTGGCCATTGTTTTTGATACTTAGAAATTCTTTCCGTTTTCTAAAAATTAAACAAAAAGGCCGACATAAAGCCACACAAGCTTGTTCTCTTTTGACCTTATTTTGCTTGCCAGATTGGTTCTAAGGTCCTGGTACAGCTGATTGTAGTGTAAAGAGATTACACAGGGCCATTCAGAGCACTAGGAAAAATCACACTATGCAGAATACACAGAAGGCACCTGGAAAAATTGTTCAAGAGTTTTGAGTAAGGTTATATGCATGTCAAAAGACCTAAATTATGTTCTAGTAAAACAAAATATTATGAAATGTGTGCATACACATACACACACACACACACACACACACACACACACACAATTTTCATTTGGGTGCACCTGGATTGTAAAATTCCTCATTTACCTTTAATACTATGCACTATTGGTTTAGACTATTTTAAATTTATTCTTTCAGTGTGTTAGAGAGGCTATGATTTGGAATATGGCTCATAAAGTGGCATTTGTATTTATTTTTTCACTAAAAATATGCCCTGATATAGGATTATAGAAAGATTTTATAAGTGGATTTTGGTTTCTCTGAGTTTGCATGCTTGTCCAAATGGTTTCATGTCTACAACTTGAATGCCACCAAAGTAGAAACAGCTTTTATTTCAGTTAATTTTGCTTTATCCTAGTACTTTATTGATTATTTATTGAGCAAATTCTGTGAGTATACAAGATAAACTATCATGTAAGGCTGAGACCCCTTATATTCCTCCACTGGCTTGGCTTTCCACCCCTACAGGTTTTGAAAAGTACACTATACATTTGACAAGGGTTCCATGGCTTGCTCATTTGAGGATGAGAATTTATTGCTGCAGTTATCATTATGATTATTCATGTAGAAAATGTTTATGGGTTTAGGGAATGGAAATAATACATTAGAGGTCAACTGTAAAGTCTAGTGCATTTGGCTTGTGAATTACCATATCTGAACGAAGATACGATGGGTACATAATTATGCAGGAAGTCGTTTCTAGCATTTCAAAGGTGTGTGGGGCCATCTGTTCTCTGCAAAGGTCTGTGACCCTGCAAAAGCAACCCAAGCACATTCCAGCCTGTCTCTATCCTCTACTCACAAGGGTCCTATCATTTTGCAGACTTTAATGGCCTAATCACCAGCCAAAATGCACTTTGCCAAAGGGAGAAAAACTATAAAGCTTCAAATTCTTTTAAATATGTCTGGTAGCATTAAGAATGTTTATTACTCTATAGGAACATTAAGTTGATATTTACCAAAAGCATAACATGTTTGAAAATAGATCACTAGATTATCTGCAAAATGTTAGTGTGCTGGTTTTATGGAATTTCCTCTTTAGTAGTCCCTGTCAGCCAGTGTTGTTGAGTACATAATTGTTCTTATGATCCTCTTTTAGGGTTGAGAATTTGCAACAGAAGAGAGAACTTCTGAGACAGTTTAGTTTCATTCTTTCTTTTTAATTAAAAATGGAAAAGTCAGATCCATTAAGGTCCTGGGGCCTGTTAACTCCCAGAGCTATGAGCTGTGGAGTCAGTACCACCAGCCAGGGTTTCCAATCCTTGTAGCAATAGCCATGTACTGTCTTACCAAACAGGATCCTCTTGGAGTGTATCTGAGTTTCAAGGTTTTTCTTTACTTCCAAATTGGATGCTTACACATAATTCTAAACCAACCAAAAGTAAAATGTCCACAGAGTCTATGTAATCATTAAATACTTATCAGAGAAGATATAAAAATGATAGGAGAGAAAAACCACTTGGTGTAACATGAAGGAAACATGTATGTGAGAACTTGTAAAATGAGTTGCCTTGACCCCCCCCAAATGTCCAATTATACGAATATACTGTACATGCAATGGGCAACAGGGGGCTATCTGCAAATTTCTAGAGCAGGACTTCTCAGAATCTACTAGTCAATTCCAAGAGTGATTTACACTTTATGAGTTATATAGTAGTGTGAAATAAAAATTCCAGAAAACTTGACATGTCCACTGGGATGCTGTCCTATTACCTGCACACACTTAATCACTAAAACATCAAAGTGCCCTTTTGGTTCCAAAGGACTAGCTCAAGCTTTATCAAGCTCCTCATATGCTCAGCCTGCAGGGAACTGTACATATAAGTCACTTTCTCGCGTTAATACCCTTGGTGACACTCTTCAGTGAATGGTTACATTTAGTCTTGAGGCCCCCTCTGAATTCCAGCCTGAGCCAGGCAGATCTGCTAGGTATTCATTCATGCTTCCAGCCTTACACACAGGAAGTACAGAGTCGCTCCTGATGTAGGAATATCCAAAGTGCAAAAGTGCAACTATCATTGCACTGTATTTTATAGGACCACATATACCTTTGACCTTAAATATTTAATTATTGATACCTATCCAAGGTCTACCGATGGGAAAGCACAAATTAATGGTGTAAACTAAAATCGTATGTTTCGGACTTGCCCCCAAGCAATCCCCTTAATAATAATAATAATAATGCTGGAAAATAAGACAAAGGACTACATTTTTCCATGGAGCTGTGTGGAAACCCTTGTCCAGGTGTCCAGCATCAGACTTGGTTTTACTTTTAAAGCTTCATTCTAGTTACATTTTCAAAAATAAGCCACTTTTAACAGGGTATGAATAAAATATCAATTTTTTGGTGAAATTAATTCAAGATAGAAAACCATGCCTGTGGTGCACATCACCTCTGCTCCCACACACATATCTTCCCAAGGCATTTTCAAATTTAAATCTGTCAGGGAAATCATTAGCATTTAGCTCTAAGAGCCAGGGATTTAGCTCGGTGGCATCATGCCTACCTTGTAAGCATAAGGGTCTGAGTTCTCAGGCCTCTAGAGCCAAGGAATTAGCTCAGTGGCATCATACCTACCTTGTAATCATTAGGGTCTGAGTTCAATCCCTGGTACCACCAATAAAAAAAAAAAGAAGAGAAGAAAAGAAAGAAAGAAAGGGAAGAAGAAAGGAAGAAAGAAAAAGAAAAAATGAACTTCAAAGGCTTTCTCATGATACTTTCCCATTTTACAGATGAGGAAACTTAATCCTGGGGACTTAAGTTCATTTGGATTCATGGACAGTGCAGATTCTGGCTTCTAGTCTAGCTCTGGGATTATTAAGATGACCAGGAGTGAGTCATTTAGTTTCTGAGCCTCACTTCACTCAACTATAAAATAAATGCACCAATCCCCAAGTGACAGAATTACATTTTAAGTCAGTAAATGATAAGAGAAATGTACTTTATAAACACCTGGAAAAGAGAAGCAGTGGTTGTTGTGAGTGGAACCTAGAAATTGGGTCCCTTTGGCTTCACAAGTCTGAGTGCCCCTCTTCTGTCAGCTTGGCTTGTTCTTTCCAGTCAGTCCCAGACTCTATTATCTTCTCAGTCTCCAGAACATGTGAACCTAAGTTGGATCTCAGAGAACTGGAAGCTCTCACCATACTTGGATCATAGAGGAAAAAAATACCAAAAAAGAAATAAATTTGAGACAGAAAAAGAGTGATTGAATGAGGATTTAGAGGCTGGGGCTTTCTTTTGTTTTTTGTTTGTTTCTTTCCTTGTTAGTAGTACTGGGAATTGAACCAGGTCCTTCATACTGATCTATCTTGAGCTATATAGATTTTGAAAATCTATATATTTTCAAATTCTGAGATTTTGAGATAAGGTCTCATTAAACCACTAAATTGCCCAAGCCAGGCTTGAATTTGAGAACTTCCTGCCTCATCCTCATAGAGTGCTAGATTTATAAGAGTACACCAACATGTCCAGCTTTGGTCTATTTTCTTGTAGTACTGGGGATTCAACACGAGGATTTTCACAGACAATTTTCCTGACACAACTCCTGAGCAGCTTGCTGAGGTTATGGGTGTGTGCCACCACACCAGGCCATGACCGACCTGATCACTTGCTTAACCCCTTCGCAAGCACATAAAGGTAAACAGACTCAGGGAATATGAGCCCTTGGCCAATACTATAAACCTGTTAAGTGGCAAAATCTAAACTGTGGAAAACCCGTGATCTCTGAACTCATTGCCAGTACTGTTCCATGAGTCCCCCAACCTGATGTGGTTTGGCTCTGGGCAGGCTTCTGCTTTCCAAGCATAACTTTTCAACAGGGAACATAGACAGCAAATGTCTACATGGGCTGTGAACACAGACAGGATAGTCCTGAGGTGTTTTCTCTAAAGGCAGACCCTCACCTGCCTGTCTACAGTAAATGCGGGCTGTTGGAGATGCTGACACAGAAGCTTAGGAACTCTAATACAGGCCTCTGCCTGTGAGATCCGGAAATGGAATCTTCCTCCAGGAGAAGGTCACAGGTAGAATCACTTATCCCTGCATGAATTGGAACAAGTCTGGAGGTGGCATTGCACAGGGCCAAGGAAGTGACTTCCTATAAGACAAGACGTGTAATGTAGGTACTCTAATTCTATAGTTAGGAGCTGGCAGTTCTCTGTGATGACTTTGCTTCTGTGTGCTCAAGACACTGTCTGATTTTCCCCCTCAACAGCGAAGGAACTGTACATTTCTTAAAGAATCCAAGCAGCTGCTTACAGCTCAGTGTCTGTGCGCCTCTACCCCCACACGCTGAGGGGGCATGAATCCATAGAACTCTTCGCATCAGAGCCTGATGGACTGAGCAGGAGCCGCGTCCTCTGAGCACATCCCCATGTCTCCGGCAGCACTGACAACGCTGTCATCGAAAGTGTGGAAAAGCATGAGCTTTGGAGTCTAATGGGCCTATGTTCCATGCTCACCGGATAAATCACTACCTGGTGGCTTTGGACAAATTACTTCTTTTCTTGGAAACATAAAACTAAGTTACATAATACCAACCACTCTGCAGCACTGAAGAACGATGGGAAATAAACCAGCTCGGGGCCTACCAGGTAGTAGGTATTAGATGATATTAACTTCCCTTTCTTTGGTATTAGTCTGCTGAAAAGAGCTTTTCTAACAAAGGGCTTGATCCACCTAGGAGTGATCTTCACTCTTCTCCGCCAAGTAGGACGACACCGCTGCGTTCCAGATGAGGAGCGGAGACACCGAGACAGAGTGCTTGCCCAAGGAATCAGGGGCAACAGGCAGAGGTGGAGAGGACAGCAGAGCGAGGTATGCTGCGCTTCTTGGGATCCCCAGCTATGTGCTCCCCCTTCATCTGGCCACAATACCATGTGGTGTTACAACTTTTTCAATGTTAAGAAACATTATATTTCCTCAAATATCAGTACTTAATGTTTCGTTCCACACATAAAACCCTGTGAGTGGAAGGCTGCTGGCCCCCTTGTCAGAGGTAATTTCTCAAGGCTCTGCATGGGATTTAACGGGAGCCATATGGTTAAGCTTGTCAACCCTCCCAGAAAGCATCCCCGCAAAGGGCCCTCGTAAATGTTCTCAGGGCTGTGAAAGATCCAGCAACTTTCTAACAATAAAGCTATGTTCATAGCCGTGATATTCAGCAAAACACAAAGCAGGAAATAATGGCTTCTGGTCTGAATTACTCAAAGGAGGGCTTCAAGTTGTCCTGGTTAAAGGCTGAGGAACAGTGACAGCCGGAGACCTGCCCCTCACCCCCAGCAGGAGGAGGGAGGCTGGCCTGGACTCCGCCAGCCTGGGTGGACAGTGACAGTCTTAGTCATGTGCAGCTTGGTTCGAGGCACTTGCAAAAACTCTTAATAAGGGATTCATATGCAGATGTCTTCACGGAGCTACTTTGTGATTTCAATCTTTCAACTGTGCCTTCCTGTGAATATATCATTTACTGATCTCTCTTTTTCTTTATTTTCAGAGCAACAACTGGCATAAACCCCATAATCTATAAACTACCCTATCTGGGTCGCATTTTGGATGACAATACAAACTTACCCAACAAAGCCGCCTGAGCTGCTTGATCAAAAAAGTAGTTCTGCTTTTGATACCAACCAGCCCTGACAAACAGTAAGCTTTTTCTTTTAGTTATTATTTTGATTGTTTATTTGTTTACTTGTTTTGCAGGACCATGTCCATGGAGCGGCATCTGCTAATGCACATATCCGGGACTGCAAAGAGACAACGGGTGCAGAGCGCAGACAGGGCAAGACTAGGTATTACTTATGATAAGGGTTGCCGCTTTTTATTTTTATGTAAAACAAGATTTGCTTCCACAATATTTTATATAAATCTCTGGTTAAGTATTAGATCTGAAGTGCTTAGCTTACAGGTCCTTACAAATAAATAGGGTTTATGAATAAATATGCAATATCTATGTATCACATGGACCTTTATGTCAGGATTAGAACTGATGCAAAATCAGGGAGCAATTTAAGATGTTTATCCATACATACATGCATTCTGTGGAATGTTTATCCAAGCTTCCTGATATATCCAGACTATTCCAAGTTCATGTTCTCTGATGTTAGCTGTACAACACTCCACTGTAAGCAATTTCTGTTAAGTAGTTCTCAGCAAAGATCTAGTGAATTTACATATGTGGCCAATTCCTTGCAGAGAATTAAAAAGCAAAAGGCAAATGTGTAGAATATTTTAGCACCTCCTCCTATAATTTATCAGAATTCAGTACTGTGCCTATTCTTGTGGAACTCCACAGTTCACAATATCTTCATTACTCTCCTGAAGAATAAGTATGAGTTATCTCCTTCCTCTTGCCTCATAAGGATAAACAGAATTATTGAGGAAAGCTAGAATCTGTGAAGATGATAGCCACCTACTTAACTAATCACTGGCTTCCAAAAAGGTCTCCTGCGATGAGACACACTGAGAGGGAGGATGGGAGACTATGTTACCATTATGTACTCATCCACCATCTTTCCCAGGCTCGGCCGACTTGATCCTGACTTAATGAGCTGGTTACACGATATCTAATAAAAGTGACTGGAGTGGAGATACTGTTTGGAATCTGCCATATACTTGGTTCAAGGCTGAATCAATTTCATCTCTTTTTAACACATGCTTGTCTTCTGTCGCTCTCGTCTCCTTTGCAGCCCATGTTACACTTTTTTTTTTTTTCCATCTGGGAAACTTATCTCCTAAAATGCTGCCATCAATCAGCCAAAGACACTTCCCGCCAGAGCATCTGCCAGTGTGACTGAGCACAAGTAGTCACTAGTTTGGGGATGCCTCCCACACTCCCTAGAGTGGTGTGTTTTTCTAGCCTGCTTAACCACACAAGCGCAATTTGGGATATTTATACTAGCCTACAGTTTCTATTGAGATAATAGCACTACTTTTACACAATTGAGTTTGAGGTACAGTAAGGGTCACTATGGTACAGAATAGAAGTTGCGTATGTTGCTGATCTACCTACTTTTCACACTATTTACTTGGGTTTTTAGATTTCCACTCATTTTGATTTCTGCTGGCTCAGTGCCTGCCCCAAAAGAATAAAATTCCAGTGCTACAATGCCGTTGCTGATAACTGGAGCCACTCCCATTGCCTAGTCTTTAATGTCAACATCATTTCTAATACATTTAAGCCTCTAAGCTCAAATTTTGAAGCATGAAAAGACAGTAAAAGTGGATCTATCCCCAGAAGCCCAGAAGTGGTGGCAAGGAAAGAAAGAAAGGGAGCAGGGGCCAGGCTGTGCCATCTCCCACGAAGTTCCAGTCGTGTTCATGCCCGCTGGCCATAGCACTGAGGCTGTGCGTGGGCACAGGTGGGTCCCAGCCTCTCTGGCTGGATGTGGCTTAAGCGCTGAGCCTGAATGGAGACCTTCATTGCTGTTTGCTGTTTTTGTTGGCCAGTAGCCATGGCAAACATTTGCAGGTGGCTTGGCCAGATTTTGACACTTAAATACTTGAGGTTGTGATAAAAATCAGAATATTACTACAATATGGTTCTGTGCAGCCTCACACACACAGAAAAAAACAGAGGATAAGAAAAAGAAATCTATCTGCAATTTCAAATACTCATTTAAAGACACAGTCTCCAGAGAAAACTCATGTTTTAAAGTAAGTACTCATTTCCTCTTTGCTGAGAGAAATAGAAGAGTCAGCCATCCCCAAATGCTACCACCTAGAGTTTCATACTACATCTACTGGTGAGATGGGCTGGGCTTTTTCTTGCTGAGACCCCATGATCATCCAGGCACAGTTCTGGATGGGTCACAGAGAGAAAAATGGAAATGACAGATGTGTTAGTTTGAATCAACACAGTAAGCACAACAGGGAAGAAGCTGAAGAAAAGAAATAGCCTCCCTCAGGCTTGGCAATGAAACAGAGTTCTAAAAGTGACAATTATCTCCTAGGACACAGTAGGAGAGGCATATAACACCCCAAGTTGGGAAATAAAGGGAAGAGGGAGTGTGTTGGGAGGTTACATGTACCAGAGAAACACCCTCATCCTTCTAGACAGTGACCCAGTCTACAGATGTCACCCAAATGTACAGTTCCAGGCCAGCTGCTAAATCATTGACAGAATCAACACCCACCTTAAAATTTAGTGCTAACCCTTAAAAGACTGTTTACCCATAAATGCCAGCGTTGTCAGAACAATGGGCGAATGCTAAGGGCCTCCAACAGGGTAGATGGTGAGGGTGGAGGGGGCAGGCAGGAGAACTCCAGGGGGGAAGGAATGCTGTAAAACTGCTAGTAAACTCTAGCACATTTTATGTTTTTTCCCCTTGAAAGAAAAATAAAATATTTATAATTAGCTTGCCTAGCTGTGAGTTGTCTGCCCAAAGCCAGGCCCCTAGAGTGAAGGAGTCCCTTGAAATTTGGATATTGTCTTTAATGAATCCACCCTGCCCTCTTCGTATGCAAGGGATCTTGCTCCAGATAATGGCAACATTTCCTTTCAGATTCACAAGAAGACAAAAAAAAATTTCTACCAAATATTCTTGCCTCTTTAGCATTGACTTCTTTAAACAAAGCCAAGTATCCAATGGCCAGAGTAATTTTCTGTTTCTTGAATGGGAAACCCAAAGTACCCATGGGAAAGTCACAGAACAAGCATCAGTTATGGCTCACATATTGTAAGGTGTCACCTATTCTGTTAAGCTGAGAAATGTGAGACATAAGGTACTCATTCTGGAACATTCTGAGGAATTACCCAGTGCTCACTGTTGGTTTGGGATTCTTACCAAGATTAACAACAAATGGTGGTCACTGACAATCTGTGGGGCAGCTTTTTAAATTCCTTTTTCAATCACCATAACCAATAATAAAGTGAAAATTCAAACTGAACTCTAACGCACGTACCAAACACAGCAAACTCCTCTTCTTGTTTTAAGAAGACAATTCTGGGAATGTGGAGCAACTGATTGTCAGCATTCAGCTAGACACATTTATCATGGCTCTTTGGCTTAAATTGTTACTTGTTTTCCTAAGAACCCCTGTGCTCTTAAATCCTTTACTGATCTTTATTGTTGTGAGGTTAGAATGAACAGATTCCATCCTCATTCTGGAGATAAGGAATCTGGGCCAAAAATAGTGCATTTCTATAACACTGTGTTAGTGATGCTCAGGCCACACACTCTGCCCAGCAGGGAGCTGGGACATTAACCCCTTATACCAAGGCCTGAGAGCAATTTCCTTCATACCATGTGATACACATGCCTGGGATTCAGTGACAGGGTGACACCACCAATTTTTTTCAGTGCCTCCCTATTCTGTTTTTACATAAATGAGATGGAGTGAGCTTGGTTCTTGGGTTTTGTCTACTCTAGTTATTAGTATGGACATACACAGAAGGAAATGAGAACTAACAACTGTCTCACAAAGACGGGTCAGAGGCAGTAGACTGTGGAGAGACAGAGGGAGTACAGGTGATAGCATGAGCACCTCTGAGGAAGGTAGGCCATACACAGGGGCCAGGCAGGCCGGAGAACTTCCCTCTCACATTCTCTTGCATTTGTCCTGAGCATTCTGCTCTGCTCTCCATAACATGCACAAGTTCACCTACAATCACCTTCAAGTTCTGAAGTCCTCTCTGAAGACACAGATACAGCATGATTTCTTTCCTCCTCCACATCCATGATCAACACAGCTTCCAAAACAAGCAGACTCCCCTTCCCTTCTCTCATCGAAAGTGTCACTCTGAGCTCTCCGAGATATCACACCAGCAAAGAAAACCAACACATGTGAGTACCAGAAACGGAGAAAGTCTAGAATGTGCTTTGAGCACCAACCGGGGCCCAGAGACAGCCAACGAGATCTTACCCGATCTGGCGGTTGGTAGAAGGTGCCTGGGTGATGACAGAGCTGGATTGGGGTGATGGCATGGCTTGCTGAATCACAACACTAGTATCGTGGTTGGGCATCCGAGTGCTGCCGAGCTGGTGAGCTGCAGGCCCCGCCATGGCTCCACCAACTGTATTATGCATCGAGATATTCTGCCCAGGGAAGACAGAGGAGAAAGGTCAGTGGGAGGCGATGGTTAACACTACTCTCAAGCTCTCGAAGGCCAAACCTGAGAATCTGGTCACGTCAGATGAAAGTATTGAGAAAGTTATGGTTCTGGCAAGCCGTGGGCCCATTCATCATGTTATAACTCATATCTATGAGGAGATGAAAAATAACTACTCACCCTTAAAGTAAAACACTAAAAGTAACACCTTTGAAGTCTGCTTATCACTCTGCTGCCATCCTGAAAGAGGGTTTACATCAAGGATATTGAGTGCATACCTTCCTTGACTCCGGGTGATATACAGTGTGCCTGAAAGTGATTTCTGAGGTAAGTGCCCAATATGATCTAATGAAGTTAGCTGTGTCCTGCTTAAGATGATAATCACACTGGATTATTTTTTGTTTTGTTTTCAGTCTTCAAAGACTGGCCAAATGTAAGTATTTTTTCCAGGGTGCTACCACTCTTTTGTCCATTTCCATGTTCACTATCTTCCCCTCTAGAATGTAGAATGTCTCTGCTCACAACTCCTTCCCATGGCATTTGGAGGACAGAAGGTATTTGATAAACACATCCTGCATGAATAAACTAATTATGGAATGAGACATCTGAATCAGTTAAAGGGACTTCTTTGTTTAAAAATATAAAAATAAGCTAAAATATACAAAGTACATCTGTGCCGTCCTCTACGTGGCAAGGCAGCCCACATTACATAGTGAGTTCTAGGCTAAGCTAGATGATATAGCAAGGCATTGTCTAAAAAAGAAAATGCTTTAAGTACAGCTCTTGATAGAAAAGCAAGTCACTAGGACAACAGAGGGTAATATACACTGATAGAGAAGAGGTGATCCATGCACTGGGACTAAAATGTGATTAAGAAATTCAGAACCCAATAAAGAAACAAATAAAGAGCAAATGCATGGTCAATTGAAGTAAAAGGTGAAGGCAAGAAGAGGGTCTCTGTGAACTGCCAGGTATGGCGCTTCAGCCTGGAAGGGATGGGACTTGCTGGAGGTCACGTGGACAATGGGTTGAGAATAGGAGGAAAGAAATAGAGTGTCACCAGCAATTTACTCAAAGAAAAATATGTATCTGTCTGCACTTTGGTGTTAGCAAAGAAAAAAGGAATGTTACCCAAGAGATCTAGAAGTGGTGCTTTGAAGTTCTTCTGCAAAGCATAGGATTTCCTGCACTATGTGTGAAATGACGGTGATAACATGTGTGGTACAGGGGTGGCTGTCCACCACACAGCACCTTTCCCAGGTTTCTGATTCCTCAGCCCTGACCACACAGTTTGTCAGCAATCCAAATGGAAACTGGGCACCTGGCGTAGACTGTGAGCTGACTGTGTTATTGAGAGATCCCAAAGGTTTATATGTACACACAGTCCAAAGGTTCTTTTCCTCTACTGGGAAGTTTTTCTTATGTGAGAAAACACTGTGGTTGGGAGAGGTAAGATGAAAGGAAACGGTTATTTGCATCAGATTAGCAGTATAGGCGGGGGTCTGCTTTGTTCTCTTTATAGGATTTAGAGAATGAGTAAAAAAGATAAAAATAAAGGTGACTGAGCTATTTCTTATGAAAATGAGCCATTACAAACTTATTTCCCCAGGTCTTGTGAAGTCTGGATGAGGTAAATCAGGTATCAGGTATTACTTTTTCCCTCTATTTTGATTCTCAAAGGCACTCAATAGTTCGAATCTTATTCTTAGTCATGTACTTTGCCAGTAATAGGTCCAAGGCCTAGAGGAATTCCTGACTTTCTGTAGAACTATTTCCCTGGTGTCGAGTACCATGTACCACATGCCATCTTTAAGGACACAAAGAATGTAAGTGTATAAAATGAGTATAAAATGTATGAGTTACCCTCCACAACTCTTCTCCTCAAATGTCAATCCCCAAATTTACTGTGACACCCTCATCTCTTTCTATGCCTCTGTCTCTCCTTCTACCAGTCTACACCTTAAAACCATCATCTCCCTTCTTGGACTAGACAGTAGGCTCCCAACTGGCCTCCTTCATTCCTTCCAGCTTCTCTTCCTCTTCCTTCCTATACTACTGCCATGATTAACTCTTTAAACTGCAAGGCTTATCACATAGTCCATATCTCCCATAACCTGCCACCCACCTCAAACTGTTCAATGGTTTTGTGTGGCCAGAAATGTAACAAAGCCCTCTGTGTGAGCTCCAAGCCTGAGCGAGATCCATCCTACCTCCAAGTTCATCTCAAACCACCTTCATTCTAACTCATCGTGATTCCTCTCATCCTTTGGGACCTCTGTTCCCAACATGACCTTGTTCCATGGTAGCACCAATATTGTATATGTTGTTTTCAGACACCAGTGCTTTTGCTCTGATTCTATCTTCAACTCTCAGGCTGAGCATTGTATAGGGGAAGCCTCCACTGACATTCCCAATGTTGGGCACCATTTCTACTTCCTTCATAGGACTTTCCACAAGGTTGTAATTGTCACTGATTATCTAATAGTAGCATTTATCTAAATGCTTATCTAATTTCTAAATAGCATTTATCCCTTCATTTGTAAAGACAGTGAGAAAAGAAACTAAATTTGATTTTATTTTCCATGTGTCTCCCCTATCTAGGCCAGTGCCTGGCACAAATAGCTGCTTGATAAATACAGAGTACATGAATGAACTATAAGACAATATTCTTGGAAAAATCCAAGATGATAATGACTTATTTTTTATTCTCTGCTAAATCTTTGAGACCATTAGTGTCTCATCTGTTTATATTGCAATCTGAAATTATGCTCGCCATGGTGGTTTGAGGTATCCTGGTATTTGTTCAGTTATGGGCTGGAGAAACAGAAAGGATCAGAGTTAAGAAAGCCATCTAGTTTGTAGAGTGGAGAGGAAAGACTTCAGAAATGTTAAGTGAGCCTTTAAGGAAAGACGCTGAGAATAAGCTTCCAATTTTGACCACTTTGGTGAAACTGACCAACCAACACTCTCTATATCCACCAAAATATCTAAGGAAAGCTAATCTTACCTTTTCTGAGAATGATGGGAATGAATAAAAATTACTGTCTGCGAATATATCTCACATTGTCCCAATCAATATTTTTAAACTTTTATTAATTCATATTAATTGTACATATTAATAGAGTTTGGCATGATATTTTCATACATACATATACATACACTGATCAAATCCAATCTGCCCTCCAGTGTTTTAGATAATCTGTCTCTGAGATCTCCACAAGAGATAGAAAAGTCTCCTTAAAGTCATATTCTAACTCTTCAATAATCTTCTCTCATTCTCCCACAAAATATCAGCAAGTCTTTCACCTTCTTCCCCAGACCCAGAAAGTAATTTCAAAACACTTTGGAAAATAAACAATCCAGCCAAAACATTAGCATCTCACATACAGAGAAGATGATTTTTTTCTTGAAGAACTACATAGTAACTCAAACATGAAATTATTTTCTTAGGTCATACTGTTCCAATTATGGATTCAAAACCTGTCTTTGTTGATAAAAGAATAGTGCTCCAGAAAAATTAAATATCCCCCCCCCAAAAAAAAAAACACCAGTGGATCTTGCTAGATTATTTTTGATGGATCAAGTAGGTAAATTCAAAGCTAGGGACCAAAGCTAGTGTCACCAAATATTGACACTGGCTGGATGTCAGTACACAGAGAAGGATCAGAGATGTTGCTTCAAGTTCAGCCTGGGGTCTTTTTTGTTCAATGTTATTATCAACAGTTTGGATGAAGATGTAAAAATCATGCTTGTCAAATCTTCAGTTGACACAAAGTTGGGAGACAGAGCTCATGTTCTGGAAAGCAGAGTTAGGCTTTCTTCAAACCAACTGTGTGCTCTGGCCTCCAAAAATGCTAACATAAATTTAGGCTGTTTTAGGAGAAGTGAAACGTCCAGATCAAGGGAAATAATTATTCCACTGGAGAGTAAGTTGGATTGACCACATTTGGTCACCATATTTTAAGGGGGAAATTGACAAATAGGAGGGAATGAAAGCAATGAAGGCATCCAAAATGCATTGCAGGCAGAATGGTAGAGAAATCAGGAAATATTTTAGTCTAAAGCAGAGAAGTCTTAGAGGGTCATGTTAACTGCTTTCAAATATTTGTGGGATTAGACAAAGTCTGCATTGCTCTGTAATTCAAAACACGGAATTGTAATGATAAAAGTCAACACATGCAATCTGAGGACCTATTTTGAAGCAGATATTATAGTAGATGCTTTATAAATTGCACCTCTGATCTTCACAATGACTCTTCACAGTAGGTATTACTGTCTTCATTTTAAGACAAGAAAAGAGCAAAACTCACTATCATCAGTACCACGCTGCCCACTTCCAGCCACTCCTCATGTTTGCAGGATGATACTTTGAACATATCAATTTGACCTTCTGTCAAATAAATGTACTATTATGTAGAGATTCCCAAAGACAAAACAAGCTTCCTCATAAAGTGCTAAGTTTCCTGGCATGTGAGTGAAGTCAAGACTAGTGGCCACTTGTCAGGGATGTTACAATAGGATTCTTGCATCAGGAGGGAAGATGGCACCAGATGACCTCCAAGTTTTCTTCTATGACTAAGATTCTCTCATTTATAATGTATGGTTCATGCTTTGGCTCATATATTTTCAGATGATTAGTAATGCATCATTTTTTAAATATACTGGTGTGAAAGTTAGGAGGCCCTTCTAGTATACTCTCTGTTCCCTTCTGGAAGCCTTGTAACCTAGATAAATCATTCAGCCTCCCCACGCTCAGTAGCCTTATCACTAAAAGGAAGGGCTTGTACCACATGGTCTCTGCACTCTCTTCCAGCTCTGATACTACACAAGTCACTTCTTTTTTTTACATTTTATGAGACACTAAATATCCAAACAGACTTTTAAAACTGTGATTCATGGGCCTACAGACTTTCATTTTTCTCTACAACCATAAGCTTTTATAAAAGTGAGGCTTCCTAAAATTATAGCTTTCCACCAGACCCAAGGGATCTAAGTGCAAGAAATGGATCTAACAAAAAGTACAATGCCTCCATCATCAAAAAAGAAAGCTCCACAGACAAATTATCTTCAACTAAATTTTTTCCCTCTTTTGTGGAAATCTCTCACCATGCCCTCTGATTTCTTCCTCCCTTCAGTATTCTGGGATACTTTGCTCTCCATTCATTGTTGCAGACATAAAAGGTGTGAATGGGATGAGAACCAGGCAAATAATGAGTCTTGATTGCATACTCAGTGAGCTTGGGCTTGAGTGGTAATTGTCTTTCTGCATGTATGGGCTTGGAATACAATATGCAAAAAGCAACTTAGTGTATGTGAATGTATGTCCATGTTCTTAAAAATAACTATAATTTCAGGGTGTGGTAATGAAGGATGAAGGAAAACGGACCACAACTGAGAGTGAAAACTGGAGCACACAGGAAAAATAAGGTTGATTCCCATAAGGTCTCAAAATATTATCTTCAAATCTGTATTCTGTCCAAGTGCTAATCTGAGGAGACTCTATGTGTTTCTCCATAAAGAACAAGGGTCATCTCCAACGTGTGTCTACAAGTCAAATTGCGCAATCTCGGAGTTGTCTGCATCTTAATGAAGCCCAAGGAAGTTATGAAGACTTTTAAAACTTCCCAGATGTAAACATCTATGAATTGCAGCCAAAAGATGCCTAAGACATTCAGAGAAAAACAAAGGTGATAACTTGTCTAGAGGGTGCTAGGCTTTCTGGAAGGGTAGGAAGAATGGCAGAGGGTGGTCTTAGGTCTTCCTTTTGGTGCTCCTGGGAGCAGTAGAGGTATATTTTGGACTTTACCAATGCAGAACACTGCTCTACGCCTTAGGGTACAGAGAGATGTTAGAGGAGAGAGTGAGAGGGTACCAGAGTCTATGAAGGTTTCCTTGTCTCCCTGTAGAGCATTCTCCTCAGCATAGTCACACAGGAGAGATGGACATGAGGATATGAGGACATCTCAGGTGACCGCTGCAGGAAGGATAATGAGAGGAGAGTATAGAGTACTCTGAGATCTCCAGCCATGATACACACATTTGTTTTGCTTTTTCCGAGTTCATTATTTATTGCTGGAGAATTCTAAGCACTGCAGAAGGAAAATAAGAGCAATGGAATCCCTAAGACCAGGGCTCAAGTTCATATCAGTTTCATACCATCTATGGTACTTTATTTCAGTTCTCTGAGCTATCTTTAAAGCAGAGATAATTACTCAATGGACAATGTTATGATCAGGATCTGGTGAGGTAACAGATGTTCCAGGGTTTGACAACAAATAGAGACCTAATTCCTTTCAGTAAAATCAGAATTGAATGAAGCTTACAGAGAAAAAATTACATTCTGGTGGCCATCCCCATAATTGATATGAGCAGATATAATATTAATAATGACTAACATTTATGCATCCTAGCTGTATTTCAGAAAACTCATTTAAACTTTATCATTAGTCTAACAGCTAGGTACAGCTATTCTGTTCCCCTTTTACAAAGGAGGAAACTGAGGGTTGGAAAGGTTAAGTGAAGTGATCCAAGTCATACAGCCAGCAGGTAGAAAGCTCAGACCTAGATAGTTTGTTTTCAGAGTTCTTAACCAAATTCATCACTACTACCCTTAAGTTCATGACTACTAAGTCATACTAACTCAAAAGTTTTGGGACAAAAAATTTCCTTGTGGAGAATGACAAGGCAAAAAATAGAGTATGCCTACAATTCTTACAACATACATTAAAAGGATTAGTAAATTAATGCTGGTGTGTGATCCTGAGAATTATGGCATTTCTGTCACAAGACTAATGGGATTCAATGTCTGACCACCATCTTCAAACTCTTGATAGCCCTGGGAGTTCACCATCAATTCACTTCAAAATGGCTGAAGAGCATATTCCTTCTGAAGAGAGGGAAGATATAGCAGCAAGTGAAGGACAGGCTTGGCCCTCAGCCACTGCCAGAAGCAGACACCCCTGTTAAGGAAGTTCTGGCCTTGAGTCTGCAACCACTGAGCAGCATATTCTTCCTGCTGTTTACACTGTCCTCTGATCCCCAGACCTCTGTCATTCTTCCTAATGCTGGGGTTGAGGCAACAGAGCCCTGAAGCATCCCTGTGAGCATTTTATAGCTACTCATTTAATACCACAGTAAAATACTCAAGACAATAAATGTCTTCTCAGGTGCCACCTTTGACTGTGAGAAACAGTTTCCAGGTGTCTCTCAAAGATTCTGCCCTCTCCTTTTTGGATCCTCAATGTCTGGGACTGTCCCTGCTTCTGCTCTCGTCTCTCCTTTCATTGTTTCAGTTTCTTCTGTTGAATATGATCACATGGTGCTATGGTTTGGGTATGGTTTGTGTGTGTCCCTTAGGGATTTGTGTGTTGTAATTTAAGCTCCATTGTGAGGTACTGAGTGGTAGAAACTTAATCCGACTGTGGTGTTTAGAGGTGGGGCCTTTGGGAGGTGGTTAGGATTTGATAAGATCATCAGAGTGGAGCCCCCATGATTAAATCATAATGGCTTCATAAGAAGAGGGAGAGGGAGGTGAGAATGCAGGCACAAGTGCTTCTTCCACTACCCCTGTGAGAAAGCCATCACCTGATGCTGCTCTGTGACCTTGGGCTTCCTGAATTTTGAACCAAAATAAACTTATTCTTATGCAACATACTTAGTCTGTTATTAAGAGAAAACATATATAGATACATATATGTATATATATGTATATGTACATACATGTACACACACACACACACATATATATATATGTCAAAAGGGGAGAAATGACCATACTATGCCCATGTTTCTAGAAATAGGATTCAATCAATGTTGGTGCTTAATAAATCTTCAGATATCTTGGATGTTAGAAATTTCTCTCATGTAACTGGTCCTGACAGCATCTAATTCACTGCTCACTATGGGTCTCTTATTTCTCAGAATCTTGCAGAAAGCTGAACATTCCCTCACGGCGGCAGCCTACTGAAACACTTGCGCTGACCACTCACTACCTACGACTCACATTTCTGAGTCTTTCACAAGTTGGTGCCTTCCAGGCTTTACAATGTCCTCTCCTAGCAACCTGTCCTCCCTGTCCCTGCCACCACTCACACACACAGGCTTTGACCTTTCCTGACAATTATGCCTCTTCTTAACTCTTGCACATTGTCTGAGACCCAGCTCTGATGTCCCCACTTCTGAGAGATTTTCCCTCATTCTTCTTGGCCTGAGCAGTCTTTCCCTGCTCTGTGTAATCACCCTACTTTTCTAGCCCTCAGTAGAGAACTTACCCCATCTCTACAGCATTCCTTGGCGAGCAAGAAATGTGGTGTCTTAGCCTGCAAGTACCCAGTGCCTGTCTCCAAGTCAAGCAGTATACTCAGTTATTCAGCAAACAGGTAAGTTCTGTGTGATCTTTGTAAGTCTATAGCTTCTCCATTCATGAATAAGGTCAACCTTTTGCCTGAGACTTGGGTAAAGATGAAATTAGGTAATACAAGTACAGCAGTGAATGCAGGGCTGGACACATCTCCTTTGGATGTCAGTAGCCAATTTTACTGGTATTCTTATCCTCACTCCCAGTACTAACACCAGCTGTCCACTTGGTGGAATCAATTCACTACTCCTGTGTCCTTCCACCTGGTCCCACATATCCCTCTCTCAGAGTTCTTAACCACTTTGGATGTTCACTGATTTCTCAGGTCGGTCTTCTGCTTTTCTCTGAATGCTTTGTCCACAGGCACAGGGTCTGATATCACATAGCTGGCTCTCCCTGGAGTCACATAGATGTTTTTGCTGAATGATTACATAGAAAAGTTCAATTAGTGCTGTGGAAAGAGAAGACAGGAATAGAAAGCCGATTCCCTTGCTGCAGTCAGCCCAGCATTTGAGGGAATGTAGATAGGAAGAAAAAGAAAGGACAAACTCAGGAGTCTAAGAAGCACTCTTCCACACACACACAGCAGAACACAGGGATGGTGTCCAGACTCTGTGTGTTCTCTCAAGAGCAAAAGGTTGGTCCGTAGGCCTAGAGTTTCATCTAAACTCCAACATTAAGCACGTGACCTTCCTTAGCTTTTCCAGGATCTAAACTTGGCCTTCAGCAATCTCACACCTTGCCTTTTCCTTGCCATCTCCCTACTGCTGGAGGTTTATCACTTGCTATCCTGACCATACAGTTTCTTCTCATTGTTCTCCTTCTGGTCCTCTCAGGCGTCTCCACACATCACTGTGCACTGAACTGATGTACTCTAGCACTTTCCTGATGCTATGCACTCGCTCAGAAATTTGCTTTAGCTCCCCCCTGCTCTTAATAAAGCCCTTAGCGGGGCCGGGGATATAGCTCAGTGGTTCCTGCACTTGTCTTGCAAGCGCAAGGACCCGGGTTGATCCCCGGTAACCACATAACAATACTGGGCGTGGAGACTCACCCCAGCAGCAACCAGTACCACATATCACAGTGCCGGGCGTGGTGGCTCACGCCTGTAATCCCAGCACTCGGGAGGCAGAGGCAGGAGGATTGCTGTGATGTGAGTTGGAGGCTGAGCTCAGGGCCAGCCTGAACCACAAAGTGAGACCCTGTCTCAAAAAAAAAAAGCCTTAAAAAAAATAAAAAATAAAAATAAAGCCCTTAGCACCACCTTCGAGATGCTCAGCCTCATCTCTAACACCATCCACCCTGTAAACCTTCACAAACCACTCAGATGATATGACTCATGAATGCAGATCTGCATCTTCACACTTTGGCCTGCATATTTCCAGGCCTGGAACTACCTCTCTTCCTCTCTGCCCAGCTAAATCCTACTCTCTAGACAAGAAACATGTTGGTCGATGGATGGCATTTTCTCAAGTACAAAATTAAGGTAGAGCATCCTTGATTCCTTTAATTATAAAGTCAAGATACAGTACATGATTTAAACAGAGGTGCAGCCCTTCCCCTTTGTAACGTGCACAGTGTTTTCTGCTCTTCTCTCCTGTGATCTGTTCATCTTTAGAATAACCCCCTTCTCTTACTATTCGCCATGAATGTCACTTTCTCTGTTTTACCTCCTATCTAAATGCATCCTTCTCAAAAACACCAATCCTCCCCTTTAACACATGTCTCACAGTATGCACTTGTTAGTACTATTATTTTCAGTGCTATACTATAAATCCCAGGAGGGAAGGAACAATGCCTGCTTTGTTTCTTCTCTATCCCTGGTGCCTAGCTCTGTGCCTGACACAGAACTCAATGACCTTCAGAAGAATGAACAAATGAGTTCCAATTGCTGAGGGGATGCTGTGGGAATGCACACATATACTTTCATCTTGTTTAAATCAAGCATCCAGTCATCCTAAGCCTGGGATCCTAGTGAAAAGAGCTAACATTTGCTGATGTGAGTCCACATGAGTCGCATCAACACACAGACACCAGAGCACCGTTCAGCTGTCTCTTGAATGGCCACATGTCTGGTCAATTCCAACCACAGCTTCTCACCAAAGTGAGGTGGGATAAGCCCACCAAGCACCCAGGAGATGGCAGGAAGAACTGGTGTAACATGATTAAAAACAAGGAACTGGTACACATGGGTAGGTAGGGGAAGGAAAACACACAGCAGAGTGACTCCACCAAGCTCTCACACCTGTGTGTCTTAGGAAAAGAAAGGGCCTTTAATGTCCCAAGAGGGAAGCCAAGCAGATGGGGAAATACTTAGATGCCACTCCAAAAGCCTGGTCTGGTAGTACCCAAATGGCCCATTCTAAAATTACTGAACAAATCTCTCTCCCTTCCTTACCAGAACTTTGTCAGGTTACTAAAAGTAAGAAGACATAAAAAATGACCACAGAGATGCTGAGGGGTCTATTTCTTCGGCATTTCAAAGAGAACCAAATTCTTAATGAACAAAAATATAAACAGAGCACCCTCTTGGAAGCTGTTCTTGACAAGTTGCAGACTAGGGAGAGACACCCCATATGCCTAGGGAGAGACACCCCATATGCCTTTCCTGCCCACAACTGTCTCCCTCTGTTCTGCTTGCTCTTGGCCAAATATGTTAGAGGGCAGGGTTGGCCTTCTAAAATGAAGCTGCTGGAACACTCCCTTGCCCAAGGCCTTGGTTAGGCATCTGCATTTCTGAATATTTGCCAGTGTCAATGCTCTTACCATAAACTAGAAGTGCAGGGAGGGAAATGTGCTACAAGATAATCTTCCTTTGAACAATGGAAAATGATTGAACACGCACTTCATTTCACTTCTGGTAAAACCCGTCAGGTGGCTCTCCATGAATAGCTTTGCTTTGTAGATTGTTCTGTACTGTGCAAACATAAGTTGCTGCTATGCTGTCCTTATAATCAGTATAAATTCAGCCACCTTTCTGTACCCTGAGAAGTAGTAGTTTTGCTGGAGGACAAGTATCTTTGAGTAGTCAGTGCTTCCAATCAAAATGAAGCATGGTTACTATTATTTCCTCAATCAAGAACAAATCTCCAAGGATATAATAAAGTCAAGGAGGGTTTTAAACTGTCACTTGCAATCTCATGCTGATAATAAAGAGATCATATCTTTCTCTAGAGAATAGCAAATCAAACAGCATTTGTTATATAGCACGAGCATACTACTACAATCAGGCACAGTAATGTTGATAAAATTCCAGACAGAATGAAAGGGAGGCTTTGACTAGCCCATGATGACTTACTGCACGTAGATGTATACTTTCAATTGGAGAATTAGACTACCGTATCCCTTGGATCTCAGCAGAACCCAAGTGGCACACTCAAATTGGTTAATTTGAGAAGTATTCCTGTTCAGAGAGCTGTAAACAGAGCACAGAGAAGTCCTAAAGAGTACAGTTTCCTAGGGCTAGCTTCAAGGAGAAGCTATTTGTATCCTTAGGCCCACATGAGGAAGAGAAGAGAGAGGCTACTCAATGCAGAGGAGAGACAAAGGTGAGACAGGTGAGACAGCCCTGTAGAGAAAGCCCTTGCCAAGTGCTGTGGGCCCTATTCAAAGGAAGCAGCCTAGTGAAGGAGTCGGAAGCAGACAGCAGGCTCCAGCACCTCCCTCCCTAAGACCCACCATGATGCCCCATGGCCACTGGCTCAGCCAAGTTCATGGTGCTCTGTAGTGGAGAGGGCATTGTTAGCCTTGAGAGCATGCAGTGTAGTGGAAATGAATATGGATGAGCAATCAGAAATACTTAGTGCAATTATCAATACAGTTGTATTACTTTTGTTTTATATGCAATCTACATATACATATGTATCGTGATATAGATATGTACCTTAGGACATCTAAGGGACGCAAGATAGAAGAAACCTCATTTGGGGGTTCAGTGATAGATTTTTCACTCTACCTCCTATGAGTAAAAAAGAAATAGGTTATCCAATGACTTCCTTTCTCTTAACTTTAAACCAACTAAAGTTAGGGTGCCTCTAGATGAACTTGTTTTGCCTTTATCTGTGCTTTCAGAACAATCACAGCTGGGCTGATAAAACAGTGGAAGGCAGAGCCAGGACAGGCCGAGTAACCCAGCCCATCCAGAGACGAGCCCAGGCAAGTGCAGCTCCTCTGAACCCAGTTACACACCCGGAAAATGAGGTCTCGCTGTATGGCCACAGCTTCCTATTTGTCTTCAATCCTCCTGGCAAAGCAACTGGGCTTGAAAGAAGAAGGGATTTCTACAGAACAGTCACAGAAGGAAAAATCGGGCACCTGGTGTTTAAGGATCATAAAGCCATTACTATGCTGAGCTCATTGTGCTTCCCGTCAAAGTTACTGGACAGGAGGAAAGCAGGTACATCTGGAAGCTGCATTTCTGTGCCCTAGACAGCCAGGATTTATAGGTGAGCAGAAGCATCAATACGATGAAATATCGGGGTGCTCTTCCCCTTTCATTCACATACTCTCCCTCAGCAGCCTCCCATCCCCAACCTATAGGCTCCCAGTTTTTGGCAATTGTAACATTCTTCACAAGTTGAGTTTGAGTTCATTTTCATTCTGTTGTGCTCTACTGGCAGTTCAAGGTGAGGCAAAACTACTGATCACTGGGTGATAACATTTCCAATCTTAAAATAAAGACAAGCTCCCAGGGGAGTTGGGGACTCACAAGAGACCTGCAGCATGGTGCCGAAGCCTTCAGTGTGTCACTGGCCAAAACCCTTGTAGTTCTATCCCTGCTCCATTGTTTGTGCTCATGATGTGTGTGTGTGTGTATGTCTATCTGTTCCAGAGACCAATTAAAAAAAAAAAATCTGAGGCTACTTTTTTAAAAAGTTAAAAGTTGGCTACTTTTAGAGAAAGCCAACTATAGGCATAAGTAGTTTTCTACTCACAGAATCATCTTTAAACACTTCTAGGTGAATTCAGAAATTGATATCTGCCCTAACAAGTTAGTAGAATCTCAGTGCAAGAAGTTTTTGTAAAATTTGGTAACAATTCGTAAAAGGCATGTTTATGACAAATGATGCACTACAATGTACTGGGTTTGTCCTATGATCTTTGGCTGCATACAGCAGCTCTGCCTACCAGGCAGTCATTTAGTTATCCCAGGACTGGTTGCTCCAGGTAGCTGACTCTCTATCAACCCCAATCCCATATCAGAGGAACTACAATGGAAGTAAAATCTTATCTCCCATCTGCCAGCCTAGGGAAAGAAACTAGTCCCTAGAACTGAGATGTGGTCCTTAGATGTGGTGCTCTGTGTACTGCAACATCCTTTCACAGCTTCATGTTTCACTGAGGTTTAGTGATTCATGTGGAGAGAAAGCTTCCTATGTGCATGCGCACCCATAATACTGTCCACTATATCCAAGGCAGCTGACAGGCTACCAGAGCAGTGAGTCCTCACAGTGCCTGGATAAAATCTGCAAGGCCAAGGAGTGAGGAGGAACATTCAGCCAGAATGGAAGGGAAGGTGGTGCTTATGGTCCTTTATTTTTTGTGACAGGGTCCAATTATATCTTTTCAATACTACTCTCTAATTGCTAGTGCAGATGAATAATGAAAGATCGCCCTTGTATTCCAGCTCTCCCTGAAGCCTGCTTTCCTCCTCCTTGGCTGATGCATGGGAACATTCTAGATTCATACAGTGAGCACACCTAGAGCTTGTGGCAGGCTCAGCCAAATAAAAGGTCACCAAAGAAAACTAGAAAAGCCTTGTGGGCCTTTAGTGAGAGGCTGTGGCTAACAGCTCACCCTCTGAATAGCACAGTGGAAGGAAATGGATTCTGTCCCACCTCCAGGCAGTGTCTGCACCCAAACGGGCAGTTACAGCACCTTTAATATGAAGGATTTAATTACTAGGTTTCTCCTACAACTTAGAAAAATGAAAAGAAACAAGGAAAAAAAAGTTGATCCAAAAAAGTTAAAAGAAGTACTAACACCAAGGAAACTGAAGCAGGAAAAGGAGGAGAAATGTTAACAGGAATAGAGACAGGACCTCAGATGGTTAAACTCAAAACAGAAGATGGAATTGGAATGCAAGTTGGGAGACAAAAGGTAGGACTTCCAAGTCTGAGGTAAAGATTCTTCTATGATCTTGTAGGTAGCTGTCCTTCGAATTTTACACATGAAAGATACCAAAGAGCACCTCAAATTCAACAGCTTGACTTGACAGAGAACAAAACAGGGGCCAGAGGTCTGCGCCTAAGAGGAGGTAGGAATAGGACCTGGATTGCTCGACTTCATTCAGCAAATAGGAGATAAGACCTTATATTTTGTTGTCAGTTGGGCTTCAATATGTTCAACCAATAAGGAAATGACTTCATGTTGGGAAGGGAAAAGCTGAGGAACAACCAAGCGAGGCAGGACTTAGGGTGAAGTTTAGCAGCTGACCATCTGCTCACCATAACCACTAGGGGGCTGGAGGGAAAGGAAAGTGATTCCCCAGGTCCCTGAACACAGGAGGCTTGAGAGGACACTGTCTGTTTGATAGGAAGGGCACTTGATGCTTCCTCAAAATACAGAACAATTATAATGCTAACTCTAAGAGATTTATGGTATCTTCTCACAGAGGAAAACAAAAACAAGCCCCACCAAAAGCCCCCCGAACAAGCAAAAAAAAAAAAAAAAAAAAAAAAAAAACACTAAACAGCAAAGAGCTGCTTTTATTCTGGCAGTTCTCTCTCACATTTAAAAAAGTGCCCAGCACAATTAGGACCACTAATTCTGTGCACACTGGAGTAAGGCTCTGATAAATGGCTTAGGCTGCAGAGTGTGGCTGCAGGGACAAGAAAACACAATTGCCTCTATGGTTTCATATACAGATTGTGTCATACTTAATGCTGAAATCATAAACTATATATTTTTACCCCCTCCAAGCTGCCTATTGTGTGCTTATAAACAGGAACCTGGCAGCATGTCAGGGGTGCAAATTGATTTCCTTTCCCAAATAAAATTTTAAAAAGCAAATAAACAAGGTTATGTTGGCTAATGAAACATTACATGCCAGGCTGGGGAGAATTCTTTTCAAATGTATTTTCTTGTGCAAAAGCAACACAAAGCATCCGTGAAAGGGCCTTTCATAAACAACATGTTTACACAAAAATGCATTACTTGAAAGAAAGGAAAGCTATGGTGCATCTCCCAGGATATATTTGGAGTGCATTTTATGAAATAAATTAGAGGTGGGTAAGCAAGGGGGAGTCCCGTTGTGCTGGAGAGTTTGAAAATTAATGAAGGCTGCTTCCAAGTAAGATGAAGTTATTCTTCTTTAGAACATGTTTTGATCTCCATGTTTCCATAATTTCTCATCTACACCAAAGAAGCCCACCCTGAGCCTTATCTCACAGCATCAAAGGTGCTGTCAGAAAAAACTAAGTTGGACCCACTGTGCTCAGAAATTCAGGAAGAGCTCGCCTTGGCTGAGTGGTACCAAGAGAAACCTCTCCTGGAGAGCAGGCTTTCCTGGCGGAGACGCCACAACCAGATGGAAGCAGTTGTAGAAACTGAATGCCAAGGAAGAGTCCCTGGAAGTTGTCCACCTCAAACTTCAGTATAGAGAACTAATTCCACTCAGGGAGAGATCCGAAGCCATCACTTCCTAGACTGACAACCCCAGATCAAAACATCCGGCATAATCTATTTTTTTCTCACCTCTGCTGCTGACAACACCAGATAGGATGAACTATGATATGCAAAGTCACAAGATTCGTGGCACAGGGCTGGAAAAGTGTGGGCCAAGAAGGTGGAGAGTCACTTGCAAGACTGCCTAGGAGAGAGCCTCTTTGGCACTCGCATTGGTCATAGACAGGAAAATACACTTCATTCTGCTCAGGAGTTTCTGCTCAGGCTTAAACTGTAACTTAGTTAGCTGGTTAGAAATTAAGAACATCATACTCAGAATTTATAAGATATCTGTAGACTCTTCGGTGTGAAGTTGGCTGGCTTGAGGGATGGAATGCTGGCTGGGATGGCCGATACTCTCTCATACACTTCTGGTTCATCAAGCAACCTTGCCCAGGACTCCAGATTGCTCAGAGCTTTTGCTCTGTCACTGCTTTTGAATATATGGCAAACACTGTCTGACTTGATGGCCATGGTGATTAATGAGGGACTTTTATAAAATGCTAAGAGCTTTACAGCTCCAGTGCTCAAATGCAAATGTTTTCAAGCAAGTACTCTGGACAACAGTAAAACACAACGAGAGTTAGTCACCAGTTGGCTGAGGAGATGAGTCCAGGAAGGAATTTCAGAAGGTGTATATTTTGTAGAAGGATTTAGCTACAAGAGGGCTCAACATCAGGACAGAGTACATGGGAGAAGGCAGTTTTGGAGCTTGTAAAATCTGAAAAATGAATAATACTGCTTCTAAAAAAAGAAGCCATCAACTTTTAAAACTCTACACCCTTTTCAATAATACCAAAGATAATGTGATTACACAAAATCTTTCTCTATACAACACAGTCCTATAGCATGTATGGCAAACTGTGAGAGCAGACTATACAAAAACTGTTCTTATCCAAAAACAGTGATATAAAATCAGTCTCAGGGAAGCTGTTCACCAATTGGAACCATCAACCTCACTTCCCTTGTTTTCTTTGGAAGAATCCAATTAATCATTGGCATATATGATAACAGATGTGTTTCTCAGCAAATCCCCATCAAACATTCAAAAAGTAATTACCCCCTACAGCGAGTGGTGTTCCTATGTGTGCCTGACATTCACTGCAGCCTTTAGCCACTTTGTTTTTATCTGACATGAAGCTGGAGCCTGAGGGTGATACTCCAACTGCTGCTTTAGATTATAAACTCTTAACAGCCCCTCGCTTGAGGGCACTGTGTTTATTGATGCTATGTAAGCAATTTACAGTCCCTTAATAGCACATTCACCACAATGTTACAGTGTTTAACTTGTTAAATTATATTTAGAGCTTCAGGGAAAATTACCTCACTGGCTTCACTAGCATGGGTTATTGATATCAGACGGGAGTTATGGCGGCATTCACCTGACTGGGGACAGTGAAAAGGACATTTCACAGGCCACAGTGGAGGGGTAAGTACAGAAGTGGAGAAGAGAAGTAAAGGCAAGAAGAGGCTGATAGAGAGATGGAGGAAGGATGAGCTGGGGAAAGAAAATTGAGAAAGGCAGGACAATAGCTCAGAAAATCTCTTCTCAAACTGGAAAGCAGAGGAAGTAACAGGATGAACACAGTTCAACTTCACAGTCTGGTGCCTCCATAACAGGAAGTCGGTGTTCCATTGCTAGTCTTCCTGCCCCTGAGGAAAATGTCTGGGATTCATTGATCCGGGGACGGTACTGACACCAGCTACTATAGCTGCTTGTGCAATGGGATTGGTGTTAAGTGTGCAGCTCTTTAACACTGAAATATTCCAAGGAAAACAATGAAAATGTTAATGGGAGAATGAAGTTTGGGCACAGGAAAAAAAGGAAGAGCAGGAGCAGGAGAAGGAGAAAGAGCAAGAAAAAGAGGGAGGCGAAAGGGAGGCAGGAGTAAGAGAAGCAGTCGCAGAAATCCAATCTTTCTCAGAAAAAGACATACAGATAAAATATTATTGAGTCCAAAGCTTAGTGATGACACTTTTTCAGACAAGAAGCCAAAGGCCAAGGTATTTGAAGTCCACCCAAGAGACCAAGGGATAGACATGTGAACCGACGCAAGAGGCTGATGTGCTTGTGTGGGACTTTGCTGGTTCACCGTGAGCAGAGGTTCTGGGAGAAGTAAGGGGCGTTACTGCGTGTGGTGTCTGTGCACAAACCGCACTTTCTCCATGTCAAGGTTGTGAACCAAGTTTCCCACACTCTAGATACTTAATAACTAAGAAATAAAACAGGAAGTTGAAAATAACAGGCAGCCAGTGAAATAAACAGCACTGCTCACCCAGCCATCTGACTACTGTGATCACTAATCAGGAGGAAAAACAGCAGGTTGTTTCAAAAGGTAGAGAACTAGAGGAGAGGAAAATGCTATCTGAACACAAGCACAGATTTTCCTATGAGTGTGAAGAGTAGCCAGGTGTGTAGAGTGAACCTCAGAATGTAAAGAAGTCTGGGTGTGAAGGCACACATCTGTAATCTCAGCACTTGGAAGGCTAAGACAGGAGGATCACCCAGAGTTCAAGACCAGGTTAGGTTACATTGTGAGACTCCATGTCAAAAACCAAGCAAACAATAAAAAAGAGAGTACAGAGGAAAGTTCAATCAGAAGCACAAAAGAGACACTCCCACTTCTATTTGACTTGACAGATTTTAACGTTCCATTTAATAATTCATGTTGAACCTGCAAGGTTACAGTTCCTGAACTGTACACTTAGGTGCCCCCAGGTATAGCGCTGAACTCGCATAAGTGTCACTGGATATTTTACATTCTGAGGGACACACAGCAGTCCTTGACATCTGTTAGACACTGTGCAAGTCTGAAGTTGTCAGTGTTTCAGGATTACATTATACTACATAACTATAGATTGTATCACATCTTCACAAGACTCAGTTATTAGTGGCTGTTGTGCTAATAAGCCAATATCATGCAACGACAAATAGAAAACAGAAAACGCTGGCAGTGTCTCCTCTGGTTTCACCAATGTTTGGGATATTATGTGAAACCCAAGAGGCACACACACATTTCATGAAAAAGTGACTGCGGATAAGAATGAAATAAAAAGAGTTATTCTTATTTTTAGTATCAGTATATTATGTATTTCAAATTGTTTCCAAGATGCATGTATACCTATTAGAGCATTTAGACCTGACACTTAATAAGCAGGATAGGACAGAACTTCCTTTGATCCAGGCATGCCAGAAAAATGTTACTGAATATATGAGGGAATCTGGAACTGAGAAAATTTGAGACCTTCTGGCTTAGAGGAAACTGACGGAGAAAATCATTTGTGGACATATTTAACAAAGAAATAATCAGAAAAAAAAAGCATAATTTAGGTTAATCAGGCCGTAGGACAGCTGGTCCTGTGAGTACACAAAGAAGCTGCTATGTTTTCCAAAGGTCAGCAGAGACTCAGATGGTCTGGAAATTTACTGAGCTAGCATCATGGGGATTTCTATGTTCTGAATTTTGGAAAGTTCCCAACACATATAAGACTAAGAGCCAGATATTTCTGCATGTTTAACTTTCTCCACATTTTTTTGCCCCACAAACACCCTAGTACTTAATTATTTTTCTGTGATTATTTTTCACTTGTAAGGTGGTATAATCCATGTCATCTGTCACTGACCATTTATTATGCAAACCATTTAAAACATTTTAAGAAACATTTCACTGATTGTTAAGAAAACCAAGAGGTCAAGGTCTTTTGGAGTTGGCTAAAGTTTGGAAGAAACATCACAATCTATATTAAAGGAATCATTCATTTAATTACAAAGTATATGGAAAAGGAAGCTAAAAAGGTCTAGAGAAGACAGATCTACATGAATCAAAAGGAATCTTCAAGATATCCCACCAGGGGTCAAATGGTTCTACTGTGTAAAAGACAAAGAGAACAGCATCAAATACTTGGGCTAATTTCACAGAGTTTAAACTCAAATTTTGTCACAAATGAATACTGAAATGTTTGCCTGGTTACAAAATGTATCTAACTGAACAATGAAGAATCACCTGGAGAATTTGTCAAAGCCTTTTGATTTGTAAATGAGGAGTAAAAAGAATGAGATCTAAAATACTGAAGTTCTATTCTTAATTGCAAATTCTTAATCTTATGTTACTTTCAAAATATTACACTTTCTGTGCATTCATCTGTGAACAGTAGTTTACTGAGCAAGATATGGGTGAAGCATCCCGTCAGATATCCAAGAATCCATAAATGCTGTAAGTATGGTCTTTGACTTCATGGGCTTAGAAAGAAAAATCTACAAACTTATAAAATTAAGTGTCAAAGAAGACAATGCTAGAGAGATACTAGCTTGTATATACAACATTACAGGTCAAAAAAATGGTTCAGACAGTAAGTGTCCAGAAGAAGATAGCTAATCATATGTGTTAGGTGGATAGACTACGGAGAGTGATTATCAAGATACTTCCAAGAAAGTATTTTATACATGATCGATAGTAGACTCTATGCAAAGTAAACTACACTCCAAAATGTGGGTGGGCTTCATGCAATCAGTTGAAGGTGCTATGAGTAAAGACAGGTTGCCCAAAGTAGAAATTATTTTACCTCAAGACTGCAACACTACAACTTCACCTAAATTTCTGGCCTAAGGATCTGGGAATCAAGACTGCATTAACTCTTTACCTACATTTTTATCCTACTGGCTTGCTATACAGACTACATACTTGCTGACTCCTCAGCCCCTACATCTCACTATATGGATAAAATACATAATTGTATAGGAATGAAGAGAGATATAGATTCAATATAGATATTCCTGTAGTCTCCTGTTGATTCTGTTCCTTTGCAGAACCTTGAATAAAGAAAGAAGTGATTGTTGACTAGCAGAGAGGGAGCTCTTTAAGAAGGACAGTCAGTTTTGTTTGTTTGTTTGTTTTTATTTTTTTGTGACACTGAGGATTAAATTTAAGATCGCACTTGTGAGGCAGGTGTGGTGTCACTGAGTGAAATCCTCAGCTCAGGACAAACTAAAGAAGATATCTGAAGAGCCATTTAAATCAAGCTGAGCTTCTTTTCTGCCATCCTCATTATTAAAGGATGAAGTGGCATTACCTAAGATCTAGCCTCCCATTCTAGGGTGAAAGACAAAACAGACAGGAAAAGCAACTTCCGGTGCGTTCTACTCCTAGTCCAGACCATCCTTCCGGTGTATGATCAAATCATGGCACCGCGCTTGGAAATGAACACCGAGAAGGGCTCTGCCTGGACTCTTTCACCAGCCCTTGCCACCGTGACGAGGCCAGCATGGGTGATTTCTTTCACCACCCTCCAGCAAATCCAAACAAAGCAGTATGCCGCAGTACTTCCGAAGGTCTCTGCCACTTTAGAACATCATTTCATAAGTAGCAGAGATAGACGGGAAGACCATCACTCTGAGCTTGGCAAATTTCACGCATGTCTACCTCAAGCCTGTTGCACAGAGGGAGAAACATGATCTTAACTGAAAAGGCAGCAATCTGGAAAGATACATTCCAAATCTCTGTAGCTATAAATAATGGATTCCCTACAATCTATGTTGAAGATGATTTTTCCCATATTTCTGTATTTCTCTTATATGTACATGTGGGGGTTGTTATGTTATTGCCAACATTTGTTTTGTTTTGTTTTTTGGCTTGACTCTGTCACAACTTAAAATTTGTTAGCTTTTTTCTTCCTCTCTCCTACAGTCCTCGAGAAGTAAAAACAACAAAAAAAGCCATACAACAGAAAATAAGTAAGAGAAATCCAAAAAAGAGAAAATTCAATGGTACATGGAAAGATGGCCATACTACCTAGGAATTGGATAATGTAACTTGACACAAAGACAGTTTTAAAAAAATAGACAATTAAGTATAAGTATTAGTGGTTATTTAGGAATCTAGGAAGCATATGTTATCACGGTATAAATTTCTACAGTCATTCTGAGATGGAGTCAGGGAGATTAAATATGCATAAGCTGTATTCCCCAATGTCCTCACACAAATCCTTGCAAGAATGTTGTGAAATAGAAAATGCTCAATGTAAAATAAGGTGAAAGGGGACAATGTTGAGATTGTAACAAAAAAAGTAAGGAAACAAATTTTATATATATGGGGGGGTGGTAGGGTGGGTGGGGCTATGGGAAAAAATGAGAATTAAGTTGTGTCTTATACTGGTACAAATCCCCATTATGGAGTGCAATCATGATGTCTATATTTAATGTACCAATAAAGATAATTAAAAAAAAAAAAAAAAAAAGAATGTTGATCATGACAAAGCACCCCTGATATTTAAGGAATATACGAGAAGGAATATAAATGGAGGCCCACATAAGATATGACTAAATTAGTTATAATTATCAACTGAGTAGAAAATATGTTCTACCACCTATCTTGACAAATATTTATTCATTGTGGCCTGGAAGGTTTCAATTAGTAATTCTCAAATCCTTGGGATCACCTCCAACAAAACAAAATGTGTTATATCTATAAAATAGAACATTACTGGATAATAAAAGGAGTGAAATTCTGACATGCTACAACACAATTAAACACTGAAAACATTGTACCCAATGAAAGTCACAGAAGAGCTCCCAGGGTATGACTCCATTTACAAGAAATGTCCAGAATTGGCAAATCCATGGAAACAGAAAGTACCCATGTTTGTCTAAGACTAAGGGGAGATAGAATGAGAAGTGACGCTTAAATGAGATGAGATTCCTTTCTAGTGTGATGAAAATGTTCTAACATTGATTGTGGTGACAAGTAAATAAAATGGATAGATCCCTACCATGGCATGCTATGTAACATGCTGAAGCAAAGGCAAAATATGAAAAAAAAAAAATCTTTAAAAATGTTGATAAAGGGGCCAGGGAGTTAGCTCAGTGGTTCCGGTGCCTGTCTTGCAAGCACAAGGACCCAGGTTTGATCCCCAGTAATGACATACAATACTGGGTGTAGAGATTCACACCCAGCAGCAACCAGTACCACATGCCACAGTGCCGGGTGTGGTGGCTCACGCCTGTAATCCCAGCACTCGGGAGGCAGAGGCAGGAGGATTGTGATGTGAGTTTGAGGCTGAGCTCAGGGCCAGCCTGAACCACAGAGTGAGACCCTGTCTCAAAAAACCTAAAAAAAAAAAAAAAATGTTGATAAAAAAATAATAATTTTCTTCTTTGAAATTTTTCATGTTGATCTGCCACCCATTTCTCATATATACTTGTGGATGTCCTTTTTAAAAGTTGATGCTCACATTTATTGAAAACCATCATTATTTTCCAATTTCTATCACAATTAAAAAGTTGTTGGCTTTTTTAAAAAGTCGTTTGTTTTCCCACAAGTTATGTATACAAGCTATTATGTATTTAAAAGGATCTTCCAATCTGAGTGTGTGTGTTCAACGTGGTGCCTGCGGGAAGAGAGGAGAATGAGGATAGAAAATGACGATGAGGGGCAAGTGAACAAGGGCAGAAGCAGGGGTTTTCTCAGACCAGCGATGAGCCAGTGCTCTGATCTGTGTCAGATCATCATAATGATTCTTTCAAGTTTGTACACTTGAGATGTGAAATAAAATTTCATAAGGATGAAAAACAAAATTTAAAATATCTTATTTCTTAAAGACTCAGCAGAAGCAATGGGTTTTCAACATTTCTCAAAACAGCCTGAAAAATAAAATGTACTAACGTCCTGTGAGAACACGGAAGTGTGTCCAAACCTTTTCTGAATGGACTACTTTAGTGCTTTGGGTGAAAGCGAAGAACTACAGCCTAATTTCCCATGGAAGGGGTGAGGTGCCACCTACACAACGAGTGGGCAATAAGTGAAGGAAGACTTCATACAAATTGATCACCCAGAAAAATACTAGTCAAAAGACGTCAGCTCCCCATGTCCTAGGAAGAGCTTCCAGAGCACTCATAGGCAGAAAAACAGAAGTGGGTAGAGAAAAAAAAGAAAAGCCTAGTCTTTTTATTTGTTTTATTTTGGCTGGTTTTGGTTTGGCTTTTGGGCAGGGGCAATAAAAATGAGGTAAGATTTTCATTTAAAATTTTCAACAGCGGTAACTTTGCTAACTTAGAGAGCTGTCTCCAAGACTGCAACACTGATCTGTGAAATGCTGGATTCTAAACTCCTACTTCACAATGACAGACAGATATGTTGCCCTCCAGTGGTTTATCTGGCTCTTCCTACGGTCAGCCTGGCTAATGCTCCAGAGAGGGGCTGACCCTGCCAGCCGGTGACATATGCCGATTTGTCTGTTCCTCTTCACTCCTGCAGGGACATCCACCACAAAGCAGCTCCTTGATTCCTACTGTCTCTCTACCTCTGCACACTAACTGGGCTAATGGAGCTTCCCCCCCTTCCCCCACCGCGCTAGCCCTGGAGATGCAGAACACTGTCTTCTAGAGACAATCATATGCTTTCCAAATAACAGATCTGCCTGCTCAGGACTGTGAAGGAGTGAGCCTGGGCATTATCCTGTCATTTCCTCGAAGTGTGCTGTTTATCTTAGCAGACTTGTCCTCTGGAGGAACTTGTTTTTCTAAGAAAATACATTTCTGCCTTTTTAAATTTTAACATACTGCGAAGTACAAGGGAAGTTCTTTGTTTTACAGAGACACAAAACTTCACAGGAAGTCTATTAGGGTAAAAATTTAAAAGGCCCACGTGGGCTGGGGATTTAGCTCAGTGGTTCTGGCTCCTGCCTTGCAAATGCAAGGGCTCCAGATACCCAGTAACAACATACAACAATGCTGGGTGTGGTGACTCAGGCCCACCAGAATCAGAACCACATACCATAGTGCAGGGCGTGGTGGCTCATGCCTGTAATCCCAGTACTCGGGAGGCAGAGGCAGAGGCAGAGGCAGAGGCAGAGGCAGAGGCAGGAGGATTGCTGTGAGTTCAAGGCTGAGCTCAGGGCCAGCCTGAACTACAAAAGAGACACTGTCTCAAAAAAAAAAAGCCCTCATAGTAGAAACCTATACCAGTCTGTTCTACTAGAAGTGCTGGAGTTTTGGAAGGTATACTGGAGCACACATTTGAGATTGGGAACATTTCTTCCAAACTCAGTAATTCATTGACAGCCTACTATAGCTGGCATCCTAATACAACATCCAAAGTGCACATATTTCTGGATCAACCAGGATGTACAAAGCACTGGCCCTCTACGAGTCTGTGAGAGAAAATAACAAACAATATGTAACTATAAAGCAGTGAAACCAGCTCCTGAAGTCACATTTCAAAGTCAGTTTTACTGCAGCCAAAGCACATGATCTAGGGGCCAACCCTAAATGGTAAGTTGCTGAAGACAATAGCTATTGAAAACTTAACCTCATCCAAGGAAAGTTACTTTATTAGCTGTAGACTGTGAAGGGCCTCAGACTACTTGCAAAACCACTTATCAAGCTAAGAGTAGTCATCATATATAGTGATGATCACAGTGTCCACATAGGTATTATGAACTTGATAGATGAGAAAACTGAGCTTAGATGGGTTAAATAACATGGTCAATCAAATTACAAAACCAATCTCGACATACCTGGTCCAGGAAACCTTCTTCAATCTTATGCCCACTCTTGTGAGCTTGTACTAATCTCAGAAATACAGCATTTAGGTGATCTGCTTTATACTGAACACAGACTATGAGAATATATTCAAAACAAAAAATCAACTTCCTTATTTCTCTAATGGAAAGGACTGAGATCAATGCTGGTAAGATGTGACTAACGTAAGACCATCTCTTCAACCTGGAATAACCTTATGTCATGCAGTTTACAATCTAAAACAATATTTGGAAAACAGACTTTTATATGGTTGATATTGTTATGTGACAGTTATAAAAAATGACAGAAAGCTACCTGTAATGATATGGACAGGAGCTTAGGGTATATAATTAAGTATTTTAAAGACATAGAAGAGATAATCTCATTTTAGAAACTCAGAAGAGAGCTGTAGATAGATAAGTAGAAAGTCAAGCAAACAAATATATAACATTTCTTGTGGAATCATATGTTATGATTTATGAATAAAAAAGTTTTAGATAATACAAAATATACCATTAATGTGGGTCCCCTGGGGGAGAGAAGTTTTAGGAGACAAGGAAAAGTAAAGTTACGTTTCACTGTGTGATCTGAAAGTTGTCAATGTGTACATTTTGCATTGAGTCTTAAACATCAGCTAACAGCCATTTACGTCAAACATAAAAATTAAATTTCTGATGTTCAAGTACAGAAAAAACAAGCAAGTACTAATATTTAAGTTTGTACAAGGCTCATAGAATCATATACAATCATATACATGTACATCATGTAGATTTAAAATAACACCATATGAATATAAGATATTAGCAATGATGGTGATCAGGCTAATTATGATGAAGAAAATAATCATTGTCAGAAGCCGGGTGAGGAACAAAGACTATGTGGGTGCTCAGAGGCCACTGAGAGATGAAAGCAGCCAGATGGCATCAGCTGATTTGTTTTTAACAGGATTTAACATTAAGTAATGTACCCCAAAGTGTACACCCAGTAAATTAAGGCTGTAATTCCATCTTGGTGTGACGGTGACATGAAAATCCACTCAAGCTTTTCTGTCAGGGTTTATGAAGTTATCAAAGCCCCTTGATGGAATTACAACACTATTACCCACAGCTGGAGGGACATTGCTCCTTATCTTAACAGCAGTTAAAAGCACAATGGCACAAAAGGGCACTAAAACACCAGCTCCCTGTTAGTGAGCAGCAGGGAAGCAGGACACATTGTATATCCATGTGTGTGAGTGCACACATATGCACATGCACACACATGCAGGCCTACTCCTGCCCCTTTACATTACTCATTAATAATACGAGGCATAAAGGGTTGCCTTTTCTACATCATCTCTTTCTCAAAATTTAGCAAAGTTGTTCACAGATAACGCAGTGATTGAAACACTCAGAGTCTTGTCATCTGCTGGAGATCAAGGAACATGGACAGGGAATCAATTAATCCCTGTCCCCTGTAAAGGAGCCATCAATATATTAAACAGGAAAATGACTGATGATATTTAAAAATATATAGCATAGTGGTTATGAGCACAAGGTCTGAATTCCACCTGGGCTGAAATCACAAACTATGTTTGTAGATGTTTGCAGCATCTACAAACTATTTTTTTTCCCTTTCTTTCCACCTTCTCTGTCTATAAAATGAAGATAATGGAAGGAACCTCTCTGGAAGTTGTGGGTAAATGAAGTAACATCAATTAATGCCTAACCTAAAATCTGGATACTAAGGAAGACATTCTCAAGTTTAGCTGATGTAGCATTACTATTTTATTTATTGAGTGATATGTTTAACAGCTTAAGTAAAGCTATCAGAAATTTTAAGTAAGATAAGAATGAACTTAGATCACATAAACTAGAAAAAATAGTCAGAATAACGCTAATGTTTCTGTTTTTGTTTTTTTGAAACAGGGTTCTTACTTTGTAGTTCAGGCTGGCCCTGAACTCACTAGGTAGCCCAGGCTAGCCTCAAACTCACAGAAATCCTCCTCTCTCTGTCTTCAGAGTGCTAGGAGTATAGGTGTGAGTCACCATGCCTGGCATTGTGGTATGTGATTACTGGTGATTGAACTTGGGACTTTGAGCTTGCCAGGCAGGCATGGGAACCACTGAGCTAAATCCCTGGCCAGAATGACTAATGTTCAAGTTTAACACAAAGGAGAAAAAATAATGATCTTTATAAATACAGTAGAAGCCACTGAGACCAAGTAGTTAGTTGAATAACTGAAAACATAGAAGGAAAGGATCATAAAAAAATTTTATGCACATATTTTCAACATCTTTTAATGTATAAATGTACTGTAAAATACAATTACTGCCTATTTTCTGATGTAGGGCCGGTACATTTATCTGAGTGTGGGTCTGCTGATTCTGTTCTGAAAGTTCTTTTTTGCATGAGCTGCACCAATGTACAGCTGATGGCTTAGACTTTGAATTATTTAACAGGAGCATGAGAATGTAATGATCACTGAGAAGCAACCTGACTGAAGAACCTGTGTGTGTTTCCTTAAACATTTTCACAAGCTTGTACATTTCTCTCTCTTTTTTTTTTTTTTTAAGGTTTTTTGAGACAGGGTCTCGCTTTGTGGTTCAGGCTGGCCGTGAGCTCAGCCTCCAACTCACATCACAGCAATCCTCCTGCCTCTGCCTCCCAAGTGCTGGGATTACAGGCATGAGCCACCACGCCCGGCACTGTGGTATGTGGTACTGATTGCTGCTGGGCGTGAATCTCTACGCCCAGTATTGTATGTCATTACTGGGGATCAAACCTGGGTCCTTGTACTTGCAAGACAGGCACTGGAACCACTGAGCTAACTCCCTGGCCCTCTTACCTACTATTTCTAAACCTAGGTGCCCACAGTAGCTGTATTCTCCCATTTTTCCCTGCTTTTCCTCAGTCTAAACCAAAACACGTTTTTAAGAATCAGTCTAATAAAGCCATTCATACATAACACGGCAATTAATGAGACTGATATTTTTTCCAAAAAAAAATATAGGCTAAACCAATAAGCAGAGTGTCAATCTAAAATCATAAAGTTTACATGGTGGAATTACAGAGTATCCAACATGATGTAGGATATTCAGAAAAATTGTACTAGCCCCTCTAAAATCATATTGAGCAGGAGACCAGATGCTCTGTGCTATAAAATAGGTTGGAAATCTGGCACCAAAATAGTTTTGGGAAAGCCTTCTCTGAAATATGTTAAAGTCTTCAATGTTCCTTGGAAATATAAACTGGTCCCTCAAGACTCCAGGCTTGATGTCAAATTTGCCTGAAAGACCCCACATTACATGTGTACCATGCATCCTTGGAAATAGCCATAACAATTTATGCATGATGAATGGAAAAGAATGTCGATTTCACTTGCTTTACAACTTGGGTGATGGTGGGCTGTTAACCAAAAATGTCTCTGCTTATTTTCAAAACTGATACCATGACAGTCCATCAACCACCATTTATTGACTTCCCACAAGATGATGATGGTAGACTTTCTCTTTAAAGGATGGTAAGTGCTGGGAACCTTGACATATTTTCAGCTTTAGGAACTCTGCCTGAGGTCAGGCTAACCTACTGATGAGTGAACAGACCTAAGAAATACCTGACAAGGACATCACACAAAACAAGGTCTAATTGCAAAATTATCACTTCTTTGATTTATATTTAATAAAATGGGAGTTGGAAATACAGACTTGAACTGAAAAATAGGTTAGTGATAATATCTTGAGAAACAGTATTGCATTCCAGTTTTCTACCTACTTTGTGCCTTAATTTCCACATGCAATCATAGCACCCACTTCCTTGGAATACTGTGAGACTTCAGTGATGTTTAAAACATATTCTCTACAATTTAGGAGCATTGGCAAGAGACAGTAGACAGGCAAGTGGACTCTAACAGGCAGCGGACATTTATTTACATCCAATAGGATAACTAATAACTGTTAATTAGTAATAACTAACATTATAATAATGCTATGGTTATAAATATAATGATACATTTAAATATATCATTAACTTATAATGAAATAATAGCTGAAACACTGAGTATTTACTATGTGCCAAGTGCTGCTCTAGACTATCTAAATGTTTATGTTTAATATACTTAATATTCCCACCAAGATCTCTATGGGAAACAGGGTACATACCTCTGTTTTACATGAAATGGAAGCAGAGATACACACAAGCTAAGCATCTTGGTGGTGATGTCTGTAATACCTTTTCCAGTAGGTTTATTAAAGTAGCAGAGTAAAACTATTACAGTAAATTGCATGAGTGGGTTAATTTTTTCAAGCCATAATGTCTTATAATTTTTAAAGATTTAAAATTGTGAAACTGTGTGGTACTGGCAAAGCAACAGCCCCGAGGACCAGTGGAGTCGATTAGAAGATCCAGAAACAACTCCAGACACACTAAGCTATCTCATTTTTGACAAAGGAGCCAAACACCCTCAGTGGAGGAAGGATAGCCTCTTTAACAAATGGTTCTGGAAAAACTGGACTTTAACCTGCCAAAATGTAAAGCTAGACCTAGCTCTTTCACCATGTACTAAAATAAAATCAAAGTGGATTAGGGACCTAAACATTAAAACAGACACACTAAACCTGCTACAAAACAGGTTAGGTAAAACTCTTGAAGACATTGGTTTAGGGAAAGATTTCATGAACAAATCCTCCATAGCACAAGAACTGGTAGAAGAAATTAATAAATGGGATCTCATCCTATTCAGAGGTTTCTGCACAGCAAAAGAAACCACCAGCAAAGCGAAAAGGCAACCAACAATATGGGAAAGAATCTTTACCAGCCGTTTCTCAGACAAAGGGCTACTATCGAGAATATATAAAGGGATTTAAAAAATCAATCTACCCAAATTTAAAGACCCAATTCAAAAATGGGTATCTGAAATGAACAGACACTTTTCAGAGGAAGAAATAAAAGCAGCTAAGAAGCATATGAAGAAATGTTCAACGTCACTAGTCATTCGAGAGATGGGAATGAAAACAACATTAAGATTTCATCTCACTCCACAAAGAATGGTTGCTACTTCAGAATTAGCCAGCAACAAATGTAGGTGAGGCTGCAGAGAAGAAGGAATCCTTCTCCACTGTTGGTGGGAATGTAGACTCGTACAATCCCGTGGACAGTGCTTTGGAGATTCCTCAAAAAACTACAGTTAGAGGTACTATTTGACCTGGCCATTGCTCTGCTAGGTATATACACACAGGAATTACAGGATTCATATCACAGTGACATATGTGCGCCCATGTTTATAACAGCTCAGTTTGTGATTGCTAAGTCTTGGAAACAACCCAAATGTCCATCAACTGGAGACTGGATAAAAACTCTGTGGTTCTTCTACAGAAGGGAGTATTACTCTGCCATAAAAATGATAAGTTTGAATCATTTATACTTAAATGGATGTACCTTGAGGATATCCTCATAAGTGAAATAAATAGGTCACAGATGTGTAAATATCACATCTTTTCTCCAGCATGAGAAAATAATGATATAAATGAGTTCTAGAATGTAGGTTATATATTGTGAAATAGAAAATACTCAAAGGGAAATGGGGTGAAGGGGGAAAATAATGTGATTAAAACAAAAAAGAAAGGAAATAAAGTTTATGTATATAGGGAGTGGGGGTGGTAGGGTGGGTAGTGCTATGGGAAAAAATGAGAATTGAGTTGTGTCATATACTGGTACAAATTCTCATTGTTGGGTGAAATCATGATGTGTACATGTAATGTACCAATAACGATTTCAATTTTAAAAAAAGAATTAAAATTATGCAATGCTTCTGATAAGAGTGGAACTAAGCTAGAATCTACAACAGAATACTGCCACATGTTTTGAATTGAAACTACATTTCTAAGTAACTTATGGGTTGTGAAAATGAAAAAGTATTTTCTTTGGATAATGCAGCTAAAGTTGTACTTAGAGGGACATGGATAGTTTTAAATGCATACATTTATAAAAGGTATAAAATAGTTGAAAATCAATGATCTAAGTCCATCTCAAGAAGTTTAAAAAAGAGGGAGGGCACATAACATCAAAAGTGGAAACTATGAAAAAAACAAAGCAGAGGGCCAGGGATTTAGCTTCATGGTTCTGGCTCCTGCCCTGAAAGTGCAAGGGCTCAGGCTCGATCGCTAGTAACCACATACAACAATGTTGGGTGAGGTAACTCAGGCCCACCCGCAGTCAGTACCACATACCACAGTGCCAGGTGTGGTGGCTCATGCCTATAATGCCAGCACTCAGAAGGCAGAGGCAGCAGGATTGCTGTGAGTTCCAGGCTCACCTGGGCTACATAGTGAGCTCAGAGGCAGCCTGAACTATAAAGCAGCCTGAGCAGTAAAGCAAGAACTTGTCTCAAAAAAAAAAAAAAAAAAAAAAAAGAATCAGTAGAATAAGAAACAAATATAAAATAAAGAGACTGACTAAATGAAATTATGCTTCTTTGAAAATACTAATAAAATGGACCAACTTCTAGCAAGGCTGGCCAAGGAAAAAACAGAGATTATTTACATCAGGAATAAATAAAGAAAATCAGAGATAAATTACATCAGGAATAAAATAAAGGATATAGCAGTATATGCCAGTCAAAACAAAAAGGAGAATATTTTTAAAACTTTTTCTAACACATTTTAAAAATGTACTTAAAAGGACAAACTTATAGATAATCTTAATTTAAAATATTGGCACTAAAATAGAAAATCTTCAAATGGATAAAGACGTGTTTTTTTAATAAAATGGAGTACTACGCAACCCTAAAAATGATAGATACATGTATAGCTAAATAATATGCCTTGAAGCTATATTCCTAAGTGGAATAAGTGTAAATACTCTATAATTTCTCTATTGTGAGAAACTGAAGGTATAAATGAGTCCCAAAATGTATAATAGGTATTGAGAGATAGGAAGAAAATCTTTAAAGGGAAAAGAAAACTAGGAAGGGGAGTTAGGGAAAGCAAAGACAGGAAAAAAAATTTTGAAGGTAAAAGGAAAAAATGGAAGGGGCCGGGGATATAGCTCAGTGGTTCCGGCGCCTGTCTTGCAAGCGCAAGGACCTGGGTTCAATCCCCGGTAACCACATAACAATACTGGGTGTGGAGACTCACCCCAGCGGCAACCAGTACCACATACCAGTGCCGGGCGTGGTGGCTCACGCCTGTAATCCCAGCACTCGGGAGGCAGAGGCAGGAGGATTGC